>RJWT010001953.1:0-43962 GCA_004365215.1 Cuniculus paca | reverse complement strand
TGGCCTTGAGCTCACTTTGTAGCCCAGGCTGGTCTCGAACTTACAACGATCCACCTGTCTCAGCCTCCCAAGTGCTGGGATTACAGGCGTTTGCCACCAGGCCCGGCTTTTGATGTAACTTTTAATTTTACTTTATTTCTTAAAAATATGTCTTTAAATCCATTTAATGCATTTAAACTTTAATATATTATGTGTGTCCAGTGCACATATGTGTGTGTGTGTGTGTGTGTGTGTGTGTATGTGTATTTCTTTTTTTCCTTTTTTTTCTTTTTTAGTGCTAAGAGACTGAACCCAGAGCCTCATGAATGCTAGGCAACCTCTCTACCATTAAAGTATATAAACTCCTACCCCTAAACATTAATGTATTTAAAATATGAAAGATTTAATAGTTGACTTCATCCATGAGTCTTTAGATAACAACAGTTGGTATCAAGTTAAAATAAGTAGTTAAAAATTTTTAAAAAGATGTTTTAAAATCTTGAATTTGTAATGTATTATTCAAGACATTTCAGCATTTACATTGACTTTGGATGTTTATTTTTCTCATAAATTCTAGTGTTCATAACATCAGAAAATGAAACACTGCTGATAGTAATTCTCTTAATATAAAATTACAAGATTTTTGTATTGCCTGAATTTAAAAATAAGTACCCAAAAAACAAATATTATTTTTCTACATGAACATTTATGCCAACTTCAGGTTTATATTTCCTTTCTGTTATTTGTATTAAAATTTATTTTCTCATTTTAAAATTCATAATGTGTATTCCATTTAACAATTAATTCAGAGGCAGTGTTTTTAACTTAGTTCTCCTGTTAGTTTTCTCTCATTATGCACACATACCTAAGAGGACCAACTTTTAAAGGTTTATTTTGGCTCAGTTTTGGAGGTTCCAATTTGTAATCAGTTGGCTTCCTTGCTTCTGGGCCTGTGGGAAGATGGGAGTATGCGATAGAGCAGAATGGCTCACCTTGTAGCCAGGGAACAAAAAAAGAGAAAAGAGACTGGGTTTCATTGTTTCTTTTGAGGGCATGTAACCCAAAATCTTAAAAAAACAACCTCTAGGACCCCCTCCTAAAGGTTACAAAATCTCTTGTAGCACCTTTCTGGGGATCAAGTTTTTGACACATGGCCTCCTTAACACGATTAAGATCCGTACCATAGTCACTCTTTTATTTACTCATTATAAGCAATATTTAGCAAGTGTCTAATTTGTACCGGTTGTGTTGTAAACACTAGTAGAATAAAATCAACCAAATATTAAAAATCTTTGTTTTTTTGAATCATACGCACTAGTGGGGTGAGAGGTAAGAAATAGTACATTAAGTATATACTATATATACATTAAGTATGTATAGTATATACTATGCACCGTCAGACAGTGGTAAATGCTGTGAGAAAAATCAAGAAAAAATAATTTCAAGTAAAATGGAGAGAAAAGGTTTCACTGGAATGATGTAATACACAGAAGACATGAAAAAACACAGCAAACCAGCCAATCAGCCCTGAAAAGTCCCAAGGCCTTTTGGCAGAAGCTTGCTGTGTGGATTCAGAAATGGAAGGAGATAGTGTGGCTAGAGCAAAAAGAGATGGGGAGAGTGCTAGAAAATAAGAACAAGTAGATTTTGTAGGATCTGCTAAACCATTGTAAAGACAGTGGGTTTTTTTTCTGAAACAGAAAGTCATTGAATGTTTTGACAACAGGAACGACAGGATTTTATTTTTTATAATGTGTGAGCATAAGGGTTAGGGTTAGGATTAGTTGTGATTTCACGTGTTCCATTTCTAATTGCATCAAATTGGGTTCTTTCTTTCTATTTTTTTTGTTGTTGTTGTTAAAGTCGCTAAGAGTTCATCTATTTTGTTTACTCTTTTGAAGAACCAACTCTTCCATTCATTAGTTCTTTGTATTCTTTTTGGTTTCAACTTTATTACTTCTCCTCTGATCATTATAATTTCTTTCTTTCCCTAGCTCCAAAATATTCTTCTAAGAGTTAATAACCAAATTTAGTAATTAAGTGGGATACAAAATCACACAAAAATCAATTATTTTCCTGTACATTAATAATGAACCCACTAAGAAATTAAGGGAGAGAGGTAATTCACTTTGCAATGAGAAAAGCTACTTAGAAATTAACCAACCAAAGGTAATGAAAAGACTTCTGCGGTGAAAACTATAGCATTCTGAAAAGGGAAATCAAAGAGGACATAAATGAAAAGATATCCCCTGTTCCTGGATAGCCAGAACCAATTTAGCCAAAATGGCCATACTTCCAAAATTGATATACAGATTTAATGTAATCCAATCAAAATACCAACAGCATTCCTCTCAACGCTAAAGAAAATAATCCTAAAATTTATATGGAATCAGAAGAGACCCAGAAATAGCAAAAGCAATCACATGTAACAAGAGTGAAGTAGGGGGTGTCACAATCCTGTTCTGAAGTTATACTACAAAGCTACTGTAATTAAAAACAGCACCGTGGTGGCACAAAAAACAGACATAAGGATCAGTGGAAGAGAATGGAGGGTACAGAAACACCCCCAAGCACATTCAACTATTTCGTTCTTGACAAAGAGGCTAAAAACGTAAGCCAGAAGAAATAGACTCTTTAATAATGGTTTTGGGAAAACCAACTGTCCACATGCAGAAGATTGAATCTAGACCCATTATCTCTCACCATGTACTAAACTAAAATCAGGATGGATAAAAGAACTAAATGTTAGAACAGAAACAATCTGCTGAGAGGCAAAATAGGTAAAACTCTTGACCTCATAGGCATAGGCAAGGACTTTCTGAACAGGACCCTTTTTGCACAGGAAATAGGACTGAAAATCAGCAAATGAGATCGTATCAAATTAAAAAGCTTCTGCACAGCAAAAGAGACAACCCACAGAGTGAAAAGACAACATACAGAATGAGAAAAAGGTTTTTTTCCCACTATTCTTCAAATAGAGGACTAATATCTAGAATACATAAAGTACTCAAAAAAAATTAGACCCCTAGAAATAAAACGGCCAGTCAAAAAATGGGTAAGTGAAATAAATAGACACTTCACAGAAGAAGATGTACAAGTGACCAACAAATACATGAAGAAATGCTCGGCATCGCTGGTCATTATGTTACTGGGCAGTTCCTTCAGAAGTAGCTCACCAATTAAATGTATTCTAGGTCTTTCTTGCCTCGAACAAAGAATTGAATAAGACAAGCCAAAAATGGTGCCACAAGTGAATTTGAAAAATGAGGGGTGGGGGGCTGAGGGAGGAACTGGCATCACACAGTAAACTTGGGCCAAACAAGAAGGGGATAAAAGCAAAAATGAAAGTGTCTGCTGTGTCTGGGAGGCTCCAGGTAGGCTACCATAAAGAGTCACGATAGTGGGCTCTCCATAGTGTCGGTGTCTTTGTATGTCATCTACATCTTGTACAAACACAGAGAAAGTTTTATATATAGCGTTCTGGGAATTATTTGACACTGTTCTGGGATCTTGTATTTAGCAGGTGCCGCTTACTTCCCCAGCCAACTTTGCCACACCCTACCTCCTTTTTCAATTAGAAAAATGGAAATTAAAATAACATCGAGTTGCCATAATGAAGAAATCAAATACAGTACAAATGCTGGCAGGGCTGTGGGGAGGGGGCAGCTTTTACACTGTTGGTGGGATTGTAAACTGGTGCAACCACTGGAAATTAGTGTGGAGATTCCTCAACAAATTGAAACAAGAAATTCCATTTGACCCACCTATTCTTCTTCTAGGTATTTTTTCAAAAGAGTTAAAGATACTACACTGCAATGATACATACATACCCACGTTTATAGCAACAGAGTTTATAATACCTAATCTTGGAAGCAGCCTGTAAGTCCATCATTAGATGAATGGTTAAAGAAACTGTGTTACTTAAACACAGTGGAATACTACTGTGCCATAAAGGATAAACTTGAATCATTTGTAGGAAAATGAATGTATCTTGAGGCCATAATATTAAGTGAAATAAACACAAAGCTTAAATATGTCACGGTTTCTCTTATATGAGAAACACAAATTGTACATCAAGAGCAAATGATAGGTAATAGGAAGTAGGAATAAACACAAAGCTTAAATATGTCACGGTTTCTCTTATATGAGAAACACAAATTGTACATCAAGAGCAAATGATAGGTAATAGGAAGTAGGGCAGTAGATTTTTCTCAAATGGGAAGGGAATCAAGAGGTGGAGAAAGGGGGGAGAAGGGAAAGGGGATTTAAAAAAGGAATTAAGATGCCTTACGTACATGGTACCAGCTCCACAAAGGAGTATAAACATTATGCACTGCAAAAGTGTCCCCCACACACAAAGGAAGGGAATCAGAAAATGGATGCACTGGGGAGAGTGGATAGGGAAAAGGAATGAAGAAAAGAATTAGGATATAATAATGTACATGTACCAATTCCGCACAAGGAATAGAAACATTGTGTACTGTAAACATGTACTAATAAAAAGTTGTCAAGATGTTGTTATCATTTTCCTTAATTTTTATATAGTAATTATTTGGCTCTTCAAGTTTATTTTTTATTGAAGTTCTCTGTATCTCCATCTATTTAGTTTATTTTTCTTTATTTTATTTCAACAAATTTATAAAACTGCTTAATTTAACATGGTTTATATGTAGGTCTGTTTCTTTTGGCTGCTTTCTTTTTACTATGGATCATTTTCCTTGCTTCATTGTGTATGTGATAATTTTTTAAAATACTGGCATTGTGTTAGAAGCAGTTGTCATATATTATGTTTCCCCAGAAACACATGAGTTTTCTCAGACAGCCGTCTAAGATGCAAGACTGAACACTTTGTTCTGATCTGTAGTAGAGCTGGATGAGTGAGAGCTTGATTATCTGCTTAGTTTCAATTCACTTCTGGTTTCAAATACTTTGGGAGTGATTGAATCTTGTATTACAGGACCAAGCCTGTAAAATCTTGGGATGTAAGCCCGAGAAAATAGATCTTTATGCCTGCTTTTTAGTCCCATTCCCATCCTTTACATACTTGTAAATAGACCTATAGGGTAACAAAGGGGGATAATTAGGATGTGAATAGGGAGAATTATCTCTGTACTTAGTTTTCTTAAAGACTCCAGTCTACCATACCACTGAGCTGTCCTTTAAAGGCTCTGTTCCATCTTAGTCTAGCAGTGGCCCTCACTTGGAAGCTGCTTGATCCTTTGCTGCTCAGGTACCACTTCAAAAATTGGCCCTGATGCTGTGAGCATGCTTCGTTTAGGAAAGGCAGTTCCATTCCTGTAGACCTCTTTCCATTTTCAGCTTTATGACTTAATAGATTTTTTTTTTTAGATTATGCCCAGTTCTTTTTTAAGTGAGAGCAGAATTAGGAGAGTATATGTGATTGTATCCTAATCTAAAACTAATTTTATGTCTTCCATTCAGAATTTATGATTGTTTTCTCATGGTGTCCTTTAGCTACTTCTTGAATCTCTTATACCTTGAAACAGAAAATTGCATCTAAAGGGTTGAAGTTGGTCAAATATTTTTCCAAAAAGAAAAGCAATTATTAGATGAAACTCTGTACTTCGTATTTCTTCGTGTTATAGGCTGTTACTGTTAGGTTGTCCATCATTCGACATGGTAATTGTTAGCACTGGTTAAGGTGTTACCTACTACATCCTTCCACTGTAAGCTTGTATTTTCTTTTTGTAGTTAACTAGTAATGTGTAGACTAACATTTTGGGCTGCAGACCAATTTTCTCTCTCAGTAGTCTTTGAACTAAGTTTACTTCTTATTAAATATGTCATTTGCAGTTGCAAAGTAATGACTTTAAGTTGGATCATTCTTTGACATTTGTTAGCCAGCATTCTTTCGCAACTAAATAATTTCCTTTATAAAAGGAATGAATACATGTTTTTTAAAAAGACTGAATAAAAATACATATATCCGTGTGTTTCAGTTTACATAATTGCCAGTTTTCATCAGAAGTAATTTATGTGTAATAGTCAATTATAATTATGGCAAGTAAGATTTTTAAACATTTTTGGAATATCACTATAGCCTGTAGATTTTTATATATTCTGTTTGTCTACCAGTCAGTTTGTTTGTTTGGTTTTGTATGTGTGTATAATTTCGTATTTAGCCAATGGGAGCAGGTCAAAGTTGGCTTCTTTATTCTGACATCATCTTTGAACACTTTCTGGCTGTCCAGTTTCTATCTTACTGAATTTTAATTTTCCCCACAGAGGACCTACAATCAACCTATTTCTTCAGGAAGTCCTATTTTCTTGTGAGACAAAGTAGCATTTAGAAAGTAAGGGCAGGGCCGTAGCTGTCCTGCTGAGTATCATTTCTTTTTCAACTTCTTTGGGGAATAGTTAGAACACACACATACACACACACACACACACACACACACACACACACACACACAGACAGCCCACAATCCCCCGTATCCCTAATCTAAAATCCAAAATCTGAAGTTTTTTGAGTGTTAATGTGATACCAGCAGTAGAAAATTCCACACCATGAAACTTTTTAATACACAAAAGATTAAAATTATTGCATACAGTTACCTTCAAGCTATGTATATAAGGTATACATATAGTATAAATGAATTTTGTGTTTAGACTTGGGTCCCATCTCCAAGATAACACATTTATATACAAATATTCCAGCAGGGGTTATGCTTAACTTCTTTGTTTTATATTTCTGTTTTCTGTTACACTGAAGGAATTAGTTCTACATAACACATTTTATTCTTTGATTTATAAGTAAACAGTTTCAGAATTGTGATACCAATCTTAACTCCTAAAAATTAAATTATGGAATGAAATTTAAGTTTTGTTTACAGTTATTTTACTTTTGAAACATATTTTACCATGTTAAAATACATATTGTGTTTGAAATTTACTTGAGCAGGGTTCAGCGGCACACACCTGTAGTTCCATATGGTCAAGGGGCTGAGGTAACAAGATTGCACGTTTGAGACTAACCTAAGAGATGTAGCTAGATCTTGTCTCAAAATAAAAATTAAGGAATAAAGGGCCGAAGGTGTCATTCAGTAGTGGAGCACTTGGTTTAGCATGTGGGAGGCCCTGAGTTCAATCTCTGGTACTGCAAAAAGAAAAAATACTCACTTGAAACAGTTCTTTCTGTATGTCAGATTATCAGTTTGCTGTACAGTTGGGTTTTTTTTTTTTTTTCAGATTTATAGATTTCTCTTTTTTAAATTTAAAGCATAAAAATATTTTAAGTAGTTCAAAGTCAGAATGATAAGAAGGTACATTCAGAAGTCTCCTTTCAGTTTTCTTAATTTGCCCCTGCTTTTTGTAGGTAATCATCTTCAGTTGTTCCTTATTTATCCTACCAATGACTTCTTGCAAAAATATGGAAATTCATACACACGGGTATATATCTACTCTTATCTGTACAGATAATATACTGTCTTCTGCCTTTCGTATTTGTGCTTAGTAATGAGTTATGGGGATCACGCCGTTTGTTATTGTATCTGTGGTTTCCCGAGAAACAGAGGCAATAGGATGTGGTGTCTCTATGTATATGTGTGTGTGAATACATTTATATAGTTAGAGATTTATTATACAGAATTAGCTCACAAAATTATGGAATCTGACAAGCTGAAGATCTGTAGGGTGAGATAAGTCTGGAGGAATTATTTAACCATTCAGTGGAAAGTCAACCTTTTCAGTTCTTCTTAGACCTTCAAGTGATTAGATAAGGCCTACTCTCATTTAAGAAAAGAAATCTCTATCAGTTTAAATATTAGGCTTAGGAAAAACATCTCAAAAAACACCCAGGATCATATTTGATCAATTATCTGGGGAACCCTTAGGCTCATCCTTACAGCCAAAATCAATCTTCACAGGTAAATATCTTCTTCATTTTCATGAGTTACAGGCTATATAAGTTACTTACAAGTCGCAAATAGTACTCTAGCGAATAGCTGTGCATGTATTTTTGGCATCCTTTGTAGATGTTCAATGTTGAATTGCAGGATTTAAAAATCACTACTGTGCCCTTCATTGAGATTATATCATTTTGCAGTTCCACCAACAGAAGAATGAGAATACTTGTGTCTCCATAACTTTATCAAAAGAATATGTTAGCCTGTTGTTGAATTTTTATTGTTACATGAGAATTGGTGTCTTTGTGGGTTGATTTTATGTTTCTCTCATGAGACAAATTTGTTTTGTTATATATTTTTTGGTGCTTTTAAATTAGTTTTTGGTCCTTTTGTTCTTGATTTTTTTTTTTAACCTCTTCATGTAAGTTTCAGATATATGCTCTTTATCTTTGACTTCGTTTTTATCTTCTCTATGCAAATCTTTGTTTTGCCGTGCAAAAGGTTTCTGTTTTTACCTAATCAGTCATATCCATCTCTTTATTGCTTTTATGTCTTTGTCATTTTAGAAAACCTTTACACCATGCACATTATAAATACTACAAATTGCATGCATGTATTGAAATGTCACACCATACCCCATAATTAAGTACAATTGTTGTGTCATAAAAATTTAAAAAAAAATTTAAAAGCCTTCCTTAATCTGCAAGTAGAAATTTCTATGATTCACTTATAAGATGTGATCAAATTATATGATAAACAAGCTTTAAAAATTGATTACCGTAAGAGACACATTGCCATTAGTGCTCCTCGGAGTGCTGCGCTTCACTCTGAACACACGTACTCCGCCGTGCTTGCCATTTTCTGAAGCAGTCCTGGAGCTCCTTTGGTGAGCATCTTTACTGGGTGTGGTCAAAAATACAGTGAGTGCCACTGCCAAGCACCAGTTAATGGAAAAGCAGGTTCCTGAAAACATCAGTGTGTGTCCTCATTCATCTTATTCAGGGGCTCTGGCCCTGCGCAGCTTCCGGCTCTTCCCTAAAGTCAAAAGGACCGTGAAAGATAACATTTTGCTTCAGGACACTGAAGCAGCCATGACAGTGCATCTAAAAATACTCACAAAAAGAGGACTCCAGAACTGCTTCAGAAAAATGGCAAGAGTGCTGGACTAAGTGTGTATGGAGTATTTTATAGAGGATTAACAGTAATGTGTCTTTTGTTGTAGTAAGTTTTAAAATAAAATAAATTGTTCACTGTATTTTTTTAATCAAACTTTGTATTGTTCCTGCTGCTTGTATGATTTAACTTTTTTCCATTTTTATCTTGCCTATTTGGAATTCATCTGTTGGTTGTGAAGTATCAATCTTCTTACTCCCTCAAATTATCCATTTCCCCAACATCATTTGTGAAAAAGAATACCTTTTTCCTTGTGATTTCATATGACATTTAAATAATTTACAAAGTTTCCCTCTATAGTTGGACTTATTTTATATTTTCTTTTATGTTTCACTGGGTCAATAATTTATCTCTAAAACCGCTATTTTAATCATAGACTTATACTGTTGTTCTGTGTAACTCCACACCCCTCAAGCCATTTTTCTTTTTCAGAGTTTTTTTGGTACTCTTGCTTTTATGTTTTTCCACATGCATTTTAGGGCCAACTGATCTAGCTGATTTTTCAAAAAATTTATTGGAAGTAAGTTAATTATTTAAGTAAACTGAGAATACTAATTGTTTATTGTCTTTATAGTGTTGAATCATCTTATCCATGAAAAAGGGATGTGTTTCCATTTGTTCTAATCTAATTTTGAGTTGATAATATTTTAAGGTTTTTTAATGTGTGGTGTATCAATCAGGGTTTACTAGAGAAACAGATATAACACAAGATATACAAATGTATAAGAAATTACAAGATTGGCTTATAATGATGGTCACCGAAAGAGTTGGTTGAGGAAGAGTGCAGAGGGTGTATGCATGTTAGAGACCAAAGGTTTCAGTCCAAGGTCTGGTGCTCACCACAGTGTTCCCTGCAAGTCTGTATCAGGAGGCCGATGGGTCTCTGCGAGGGAATGCCAAAAACTCTATGCCAGAAGGCTGAAGAGACCCAGGCAGAAGCTGAACAGTCTGCACCAGAAGCCAGGAAACTACATCCAAGCTGACAGCGAAGACTTGAGCTCCTCCAAAGAACCAGCAATCAGTCCTTCCTCATTTGCCTTTTATTGTATGCAGGCTACCCGCCCTGGGCGAGGGGTCCTTTAGACACACACCATCTCCGAGCCCTCCTCTTGCACAGGCTTAGGATGTTTACAAAGTAAGGACCCTGAGCCCCTGCTGAATCACTTAGTTAAACTTCTAAACTTCTCAAGTTGACACAATGAACAACATCCTAGAGTGGCAAGGGCATGTCCTGTACACCCCAGGATATAGAGCTGCTGAGTTAGTTAAGTTTCTAGACTTCTCAAGTTGATACAGTATATCAACCATTATATGTGGTTATGCACATTCCTTGTGTTTATTCTTAGGTATTTCATCATTATGCCAAAGTAAATATGATCTTCCTTTCAATTATATGAGACTATTGTATCTATATGTGTTTGTGTGTATGCTTTTGATTTTTCTCTTTTACATCCTGCTATTTAACCAAGTTATGTTACATTTTATTAGTTTATATCTGATTCTTGTGGGCTGTCTAGATAGATATCCATCATGTCGACACTATTATTACTTTCTAGTTGATTTGACTAAATCTACTTTTCTTCTCTTTTACATAATTGTGCTTTATTCCTTTGGCAATAAAGGAATATGGTATATGGTATGGTATGTCTACATTAAATAAATTGCTTTTTGCATAATATACATGTGTAATTTAAAGGAAGTATTCAGTCATTTACTGGAAAATGGATAGAACTAGAGGATATCATGTTATGTGAAATAAGCCAGACACAGAAAAATATAAGTGTTTTGTATTTTCTCCTATATGTGGAGAAAAAAAAAGACCTGAAAACAGAAGAGGAACTGTTAGGAAAGGGGGAAAAGGAAAAAAGGGAGGTTGAAAAGGTAGAAGGGAGAATGGCTATGATAGCCGAGCATGGTGGCACACGCCTGTAGTTCTAGCAATCTGGGGATCTGAGGTGGAAGAATCACAAGTTTGAACCCAGCCTGGACAATTTAGCAACTTAGTAAAATTCTGTCTTAAAATAAAAAATAAGGAGTGGTAGATATAGCTTAATGTGAAAGCCCTGGGTTCAATCCCCAATACCACAAGGCAACTACAAAAGCCAGTATATACATGTGCACTAATAATTAATTTTAAAAGTTCAGAAAACTGAACACAGAGGAAGTGTTCGCCAGTTTATGTTTTACTGATTGTTTTTAAGTAAGAATGGATGTTGAATTTTGTTGAATGATCTTTGGTGGTGATGAAGATGAATACATGTTTTGTCCTTATATTTGTTAATATAGTGGATTGTATTAATGAATTTTCTTATATTGAACTGTCTTTGCATTCTTGAAATGCATATCAGTTGATCATATTTGATTCTTTGTGTTAAAATTTTATTTCATATGTGTACATTGACATTTATAAGTGATTTTGGTCTGTGTTTTTATTCTTCATCAGACTTACATATCATGGTTATTTTGCTCCCTGAAAAGAATTTGGAAATTTTCTTTCATTCCCCCGATTTGAAATAGTTTAGATACTTTGAGATTGTCTCATTTGTATCCATAGAGTTTAATGTATACAGGTGGCTGAGTGACTCCATGATGTCAATGCAATTGAACGAATAATATATTACTTTAATTTCTGATGTAAGGAGGTATGTCACAAAGGAAGCACTAGATTTCATCAAGAGGCAGAAATAGGGGAAAGCCTAAACCATAGCCTTTACAGGTTTTTTGTTTTTTGTTTGTTTTTTTTTTTAAGGAAAAGTCAAGTGAGGCAGAGTAAACAATTTCGGGTGTTTGGCTAGTAAGAATAATTTCATAGGAGTTTGAGGAATTGGGGCTGTCCTTTGCTATCTGAAACAGTCCTGGGTTGACTGAGAGAAGAGGAATTATTCAGTTTGTGTGCAGCAGCAGGATAAAGGAAGTCATTAACTGGTTTGCAGATGAGAAACATGCTCACAGGTAAATTATTTACTTCTTAAGCAGTTAGCCACTCTTATGAGGGACAGTCTGGATCTGTAAGCACATAACCCTGCCAAGATAGCAAAATGTCATGTAACCTGGGCGTGTTGATTCATGGCTATAATACCTCCACACTGGGAGACTGAGGCAAGACAGTCACAAGTTCAAGATCAGTCTGGGGAACATAGAATTTAGTAAGACCCTGTCTGAGAATGAAAACTTAAAAAGGAGCTGAGCATGTACCTCATGTGGGAAGAAGACCCTGGGATCCAACCCCCAGTACATAAAAAATTTTTTAAAAAATTAAAAATTAACATAAATACAGAAAATAAAAATGATTAATACAGGAGGTATCTGGTTATCGAAGTCTTGGTGGAATTCCTCATTAGACTGGTACTTTTTCTGATGGTGTTGAGATTTGAACCCAGGACCTCGTGTGTGCCCAGTATTTATTACTGAGCTACATCTGCAGCCCTAGACTGGTGCTTTTTGTTGAGGTTCTCTTTGGTAACTTTCTGTATTTTCATCTATGTGATTTGGTTTTGTTTAATTGTTTCATTTCTACAGAGGCAAGTTTACTAAATTTTCCTGTATCCCTAGATCTTATGTTTAGTATGTTTCCCTAGGAAAAAATTACATAGATGGAAGAAACTCCTTGTGTATTTTTTTGTTGGTCTTGTCTGGTCCTCATTCATTAATGTCTTCTTTGTTTTGCTTTACCTTTATTTTCTGTGCTTTGAGTTGAATGTTTATTTCATTTGTTTTTTAATTGTTTGTATCAAGAGTCTGAATTTTTCTTAGATCATTGTTTTAGTTACATTGCTTAGATTCTGTCTAGTAGTACTTCCACTTTTTCTAAGAAATTCTGTGATTTTAGTAGTAGTTCTCTTTTGAATCAAGTTACATAATTTTACTGCATTGTAATTCTAGAATTACTCAATTTTTGTGCAAATTGTTATTTTTCTTTTACAGCTCTTACTGTAATTTTTATGATTTAATATGTATATCAGATAATTTTATGAAATAACAAGTTAAATTCTCTAGTTGAGTGCAGAATTCCTCCTCTAGTAATACGGTAAACTTTATTACATTCTGTACAGCTTCTATAACCTTAATTATTTTCCATTTGTTTGAGAGCAGTGGGTAAAATTTCCCTATTGTTAGTTGTGCCTATTTCTCCATGCATTTTGGGAATTTTCACTTTGTGAAGATGACTGCTTCGATAAATGGCACATAAATATTCATAACTTTTATGTGTTCATCAGGAATTATGATCTTTGGCAATTATAAAATAGCTTTTTTAAAATTCATTAAATGCTTTTTATTCACTATTAGCTTCTTCATCAATGTTTTGCAATCATCTCATGGGTGAAGTTCATTTTCCAATAGATTCTTTACAAACAGCTTGCAGTTATGATGTGCCTGAGTTCTTACTGATTTTCTATAGTTTTGTTGCAAGATCACAGTTTGGTCGGATGCAAAATTTTTGATTCATACTTCATTCCATTCAGTTTCTGAAAAAAATGTTACTCTACTTAGTCTTATTTTGTATGGTTTCCCCTCTTTTCTCCCTCTTTCATCTTTTCCTTTTGCTTTCTGCTGGGGCATTTGAGAGTCAGTTGCAGATATAACAAGATTTGTACTCCTTAATAATTTACTTTTTATCACATAAGAATTCTTCTGTATAACCAAGATGCAGCTTCCACTATCAAGAAACTTAGCATCAGTAGGATGCTAATAACTAATGTACATAATCTATAATCAAATCTCCCCAGTTTTCATAATAATGTCCTTTATAGTTGGATTTTGCTTTTCATCCATCATCTCATCAGGGATAACATTGCCTTTAGTTGTTAAGCCTTATTTGTTTCTTTTAATCTAGAAAAATTATCCACCTCTTTCATCTCCTCTTTCCTCTGTTTCCTTCTCTCCCTTTAACCTCCCCCTCATTGCCACTTTTTCTTTCTTTCCTTTCTTTTCCTTCCCTTGACATTTATGACATGGTTTAAGTGAGAGTTGTATAAACTGTCTCTAAATTCGGATTTGATTGTGTGTGTGTGTGTGTGTGTGTAATGGTGTGTATGAAAGAAAGAAAGATGTCTTTCTCAGGCATCTTTATTGAAGGGTTTTAAATTATTTTTATTGTTTACTCTTAAATAGGCTTTGTATTTTATAGTACTGTGTTTACAAAAGAATTGATCAGAAAGTGCATACACACCATGCGGACCCCCTCTTTCCCACGCACACAGCCTCTCACTGTGAACATCCCTACCAGAGGAGTACATTTGTTACAATGGTTGAACTTACATAGATACAGTATTATCACTCAAAGGCCTTGATTTACAATGCACGTTTTGGGTGTGGTACATTCTGGGTTTTGAAAAGCATTTAATAGCACGTATCCACCATTATGATATCACAAGGTATATTTTCTCTGCCTTAAAAACCCTCTGTGTGGTGTCTGTTCACTTCTCCAGCAATCACTGACCTTTTTACCGTCTTTGCACTTTGCTTTTTCATGAATGTGGTATGGCTGGAATCCTACAGTCTATAGCTCTTTGAGATGGGCTTCTTTCACTCATTAGTGCACATTTAAGGTTTTTTCTTTGCCTTTTCCTGTCTCGATAACTCATTTTTTTTAATCCCTAAATTAGATTGTCTGGGTGTGTCACTTTATCCACATACCCAGAGAAAGACATGTAGGTTGCGTCCACATTTAAGTAATTATGAATAAAGCTACAATGAACATCTTCATGCAGATTTTTGTATGGACATAAAATTTTCAGTTTGTTTGATTAGATACCAAGGATCTTTGTTGCTGTATTGCATGGCAGGGTTATGTTTGGCGTCATAAGAAACTGCCAAAGTCTTCAGAGCAGCTGTACTGCATTGCATTTCCACTGGCAATGGTGAGCATTTCTGTTGCTAAACATTCTGGCATGTTTGTGGTTTTTCTGTGTTTTAACCCTTCTAATAAGTACGTTGTGATATCCTGTTGTTTTAATTTGCCATTTCTAATGATGTGTGATATAGAATATCTTAGAATATTTGAATATTAAAATATCTGTAAGGTGTCAAATATGTGAATCTGTGTATTTCCTTTGGTGAGGTTTCTGTTCAGGTCTTTTGTCTGGTTTTTGATCTTTATGAGTTCTCTATGTATTTTAGATGGTATTCCTTAATCCTGTATTGCCTTTTGCGCATATTGTTTTGTTAATGTGTGGCTTATCATCTCATTCTCTTTTTACACATGTCATTCTCTTTGACAGTGTCTTTCATACAGTGGGAAAAATTAATTTTTATGAATTATAGTTCATCAATTATTTCTTTCATCGATTGTTCCTTTAGTGATTTTCACTATTCGAGGCCATCTAAATTTCCTCCTATATTACCTGTCCCTTTCTGCTATTTTGAAACAAACTTGCATTATGTGGTTCAGGCTGTCTTTGAACTCAATAGGTAGCCCAAAATGGCCTTGAACTCACAGGGATTCTTCTTTGTCTCCTGAGTGCTAGGATTGCAGGTGTGTGTCACTACATTGAACTAGATTCATTTTTTCTATGTGAATGTCCAATTGTTCCATTATAACTATTAAAAAGATTATTTTTTTCTCCATTGCCTTTTTTTTGGTCAAAGTTCAGTTGATTATATATTTTTGTGGGTGTCTCTTCAGGCTCTCTATAGTGTTTCATCAATCTATTTGTCCATTCTTTGCCACTGTCATATTGTCTGACTGCTGTAGCTTTATAGACAGTTGAAGTCTGTAGTGTTAGTTCTGCAACTTGTTCTTCAGTATCATATCGACTTTTCTGGATCTTTTGCCTATCTAAGTCTTTATATGTTATGGAATATTAGTCACAGCTTAACTGGATCATGGGGCCCATGTAATTGGCTAAGCATTATTGCTAGGTGCATCTGTGAGGAAGTTTTGGATGAGATTAACATTTGAATTAGTATACTGAGTAAAGCAGGTGGCCCTCCCCAAGGTGAACTTTCAGTGTCTGATCCATTGAAGCTTTGAATAGAACAAAAATGTGAAGCAAGGACCCTGTTTCCATCACAGTTCTTTTCATCTCTCTCTGCCTGTTTGAACTGAGACATCCTTAGTCTTCTTTTACCCTCAGATCAGAACTTAACACTATTGGCATTCCTAATTCTTAGACCATAAGCCTTGGGCTACAAAATGTATAATTGGCTTTCAAGCTTTTGACTTGAACTAGGACTATACTACCAGCTATTCCTGGTTCTCCAACTTACAGACAACAGATTATGGGACATCTCAGACTCTATAATTGCAGGAGCTAATACCTTACAATAAATCTTTTTCTACTACCTATCTGTATTTGGTATTTCTCTCCCTGGATATATAGGTTTATCAGTCTATATTTGTTTATCAAGAGAGTTCTATCAATATCTACAGTGTTACTCTGAAGAATCCTGACAAATACACCGTATAAATTATAGAATTTTTGTCTACAAAATAACTTGTTGGAATTTTGATTTGACTTGTGAACATGGAATGTCTTGCATTTATTTGATTCTTCTTTGTATCTGATTTCAAATTTGAAATGTTCTTTTATATCTGCATTGCTTACTTATTCTTATGTAATTAATATTTAGTTGTTGCTGTCTAGTCTCTTTCTCATTTATGATTGTATTTGGCATTGGGAGAGACTGAGATTTTCATTCATTGACAAGTGGTTGTACTTGGCTTATCAGTTATTTCTTTTAGGTACTTTCTGTATTGTATTGTTAGTATTGGAGTTTCTCAAGGTACATAGGTGTGGGGTTGGGTGCCTTACTTTGTTTTATAATTTCTAAAAACCTATTTGATTGCTAGAAATACATTTAACAAATAATTTTGTTTTGTCTTATTTTGTACACACATATCTCCATAGAATTCTTACTTAATTGCTTTATTCTTTTCCTTCATATATACTTCACTTTTTAAAGCAGTTTTTCTCAAGATTCTTGCCTTTGGTAACAGTCCTTTCCAGATTTTTGTTCTTTGAACTTCCATGGCAAATGCTTTGATTTAGTAAGTCCCAAATGTTTCCTTAGAATTTATCAATAAAAGTCAGACCCTGTCTTGGGCATGAGCCTCCGTTGGTGTCATCTGATTTTGCCATCTCCATCATGCTGTCATCTAACTCTACTTTGAGTTTGTTTCAAAGCCCACCCAGTTGCCCTGAGATTTTATTTTCCCGATTCCATGTAAAATACAGTGTTATTCTCTATTTCCTACATATGCCATAGGCATTAACTGCAATGTTTTTATTTGCTCTCTTCAATGATCTGTATGTTTTTAAAGGGTATATGGTGATATTGGAATTAAGATAGCTGCTATTCTCTGAAACAGGGAATTCTAAACTTTTATATATTTTATTTCTGAGTGTCTTGGTAGCTATCAGGTTGAACCACCTAAAATTGCACCTAAAATTGGTTCGAGAACTGTTGAAGATCTGCAGCCTCATCAAGTTCTCACTAATGGGAAGATACACTAACTTTTTACTCTTGTGTTTCATGCTTTAGTGAAGTGCTTTATGATAGAGTCATTATTTTAGTATTAATTTCAAGTTGATACAAACTACATTTTTGTTAACCTTTTTGAGGTATAATTAATATACAATGAAATGTAGCCATTTAGTATACAGTTCAGTGGATTATTTTTAGTTGTTTGTAAATATGTAACAATTACCACTATTACGATGTATAACATTTCTGTTACTCCGTAAAGCTTTCTTTCCAGTTAAGGCTACCACCTCATCTCAGGCAACTGATAAACTGCATTCTCAAGTGAGATTAAACTTGCAAAGGCCATGTTTTTAGATTGGCCTGTGATTCTTGCATGAGCTGAAGCTTGTCTCCCTTGTCAATGTTATTTGGCTACCATTCCTTGTTAATATATATATGAAAAGGCCTAGTCTCAAGGCCTTTTCATATGTGAGTCCATTCATGCCTTGAACTGAGGCACATTTCTGCAGGCTCCATTCTGATTTCTGCTTCCATATCTTTGTTTATGGTATCCTCTCTGCCTGGAAAGCATTTTCCTTCTTAGCTAACATTCTTCCTTGTCTGAGACATTTCTACTTATCTTTCTAAAATCAACTTAATTGATTTTAGATTGGCTTAGATACTTAATTTATAAATAAATATAACGTGTGTATCTTTGAGTGTTTTTCTGTTAGTTGTATTTTCTTCATTTCTATAATTATCTATGCCTTTCACAAGCTAGAGCTTTTTGAGCATCGCTTTGCATCCTCTATGTTCTTCCACACATGAATAGTTACTTCATAAATATTTGATTAATGGTGAATGCATTTCACCTCTTATATAATTAAAACTAAATCTACATGGGATGAGTTAAAGAAATCTTACATAATAGGAACTAAAGAAAAAATGAAATTGAACTAATAGCACTTCTGTGTGTATAAGAGAAACATTGGTTCCTTCAGATCATATTTATGCTCTCTAACCAGTTCAATGACTTCAATTCTTATTTTCTTTGCCCTGTGCTTCTGGAACTTCACCAAGCAATGTCTGGAGAAAAATAATCTAACTTTGTTGTAAAATATGAACTATGGACAGTATTAGAATGGGGTTTACTTTAAGAATCTATAAAGAGAAAATTTTTTCAGAGTCTTATCTTTTAAGTAGCTTTGATAAGTGTATCAGTTAGTGTTTTTGAAGTGTATATCTTTTATCAGATTATCAGCACAAGAACCAGAGCTCTGTCTCAGTAGTCATTTTTGCTTTAAGTTTCTTGGCTTCAATAGCTAATAAATGAGTTGATTGTCATATTTTTGTTATTATATAAATAGGTATATTTCCTACTATGTTAACCCTATAATTGTCTTAAATATATCGTAAATACTGAGAAAGTTGTACATATGTCTATGCCAGTCATCAAGTTCTGACTCTGGATAGCAGCTTGGTATGGACTTAATTATATGGGCTTAGAATGATGTATCTTCAAAACCTTATTTTAATTGGATAAGGAACAGCTTGGTTTTTTCAACACAGTATATAACATTTTTACCTGAACTAGATTATTATCCCCTTTCTTAAAATAAATAGAAATAGGAATGCTCATCTAACTGATATCTAATAATTCCAAAGTGTTATAAAAACCACTATTATTTCAAATTTCTATTCTTTTCAAACTTAAACCTTTATAGTACTGTATGTGTAGTGGGATAGAGATTTTAAAAAAAAACAAAACACTGGGGAGAGAGAGATACTTGTTTTTATCAAAAGGTTGCTGGCTCTTAACTCCCTTCTCGAAGCAGACCATACAAACTAGAATTTCTCTTTTCTCTTCTCCAAGCAGGTCATAGAAACTAGTCTAGAAACTAATCTTACCTTTCTTCTCTGTCTTTTTGTTTGTTTGTTTTGGTTCCTGGAGTCAAACTCAGGACCTGGAGCTTGCCAGGCAGGCGCTTGTGCCGCTGAGCTATGTCCCCAAGCCTCCTCTCAGTCTTAGAGTTGGCCAAAAAAAATTTCTCTGAACTAACCTTGTCTAGTGGTAGATCATAATATTTGCAGTCCAAAAGGATCATTCTCCGTAATGTGGAGGGAAGGATTCTGCATACAAAAGGCCAAAAAGAACACAGGTCTTGCTGGTTTTCCACACCCAGATGATTTGCGGTAGACTGTGCCTTTTTCCTGTCGTCATATTTCCACACAGTTGTCCATGCTTCAACCATGTTTATGCAGGAAGGCTTGAAAAAACTCAAAAGGAAGGGTCAGAGTGATTCCAGAACAAGCATAGACCCTGGCAGGGTGGCATACTTGGAGAAGACATGGAAGCTCCTTATTCCTTCCTACATTCCTTACCCTGTGCATCTATCTGTGTCCTTTGTAATATCCTTTATAATAAAACAGTAAAATTTAAGTGTTTCTCTGAATTTTATGAGCCATTTGAGAAAATTAAAACAGTGGAGGGGCTTGTAGGAAATCCTGTTCATAGCCAGTTAATCAAAAGCACAAATAAAACAACTGGGGACATTTGATTGGCATCTTCAGTGGGTGGGAGGACGAAGTCTTTACCTTGTGAGGTCTGCTTCAGTCTTTGTGGCTGAACCTTCAACCTGTGGCATCTGATACTCTCCACAGTAATGTCAGAAAAGAACTGTGTTAGAGGATACCCAGCTCATGTCCTCTCCAGAATTAATTGCTCTCCAGCTGGTATGCAGAAATTGCCACATAGTTTGAGGTCACCAAAGTCTTTCATGTTGGTTGTTGTGGTATGAGAGAAGAAGAAAAACAATTCATTTTTCTAACACAGTGTAATACCATTTTTACCTGAACTAGTTTTTTTATGCCTTCTCTTAAAGCAGATAAAGAAAAAAATGACCTTTTAATGTATTCATGACTTGACTTTGCTTTCATAAACCAAGAGAGACCTCAAAACAACTATTAGATTATCTCCTACCAGCAAAACTGGCTCAAAATTAGCTGTGACTACCAGTGTGTTGTTTCAGGATACTGTCACTGAATAGTAGTTACCTAACCTTTGCTAGAGAACTTAACGTTTTAGTTAAAATTAAGTAAAATATAACCAGGTACATCTGTATTTCTGAAAAATGTTTTTATTTATTAAGTATATTCGATGATCACTCTTATGTTACCTAGTAATGTTAACAATTTTAAGTACTTGTAAGTTGCTCATTCTTGCTTCTGACATTTTAAAAATGAGGTTAACTTGAAAGTTTCCTGACTTGATTAATAAAGGCTAATGTTTTTCATTTTATTTTATAGTCATACCCATCCAGTATTTTAAAATATGACTTTATTTTTGACTTTCAGTGTATGTAGAGAATATTTCCAAAATGGTGGAAAGAGAAAAGCACTTGAAAAAGATGAAAAAAGAGCTGTACTCACCAATAAGACCACTCCAGCCTTAAACATGCACGAGTCTTCTAAACTTGAAGGTCATTTAACCAACCTCAATTTTACAAACCCTGAATTTATAACTGAGTAAGTATACTTTTTCTGCTTCATTAACATTATCTTAGGTAGCTGCATTAATGTAAAATGATATAATGGTTTATATCAAATAGTGGGCAGTTTATTTTCTCCTCTGGTAATATGTTAGGCTGAGAAATACAAATTTGTACTATTAGGTAGAAAACTAGGATAAAATTTCAAATGTTTGAAAAATTAATGGTTCTATATAGCATGTATTGTCCTCACTAAAAATGAAAAAGAATATTATATTTTATAATAATGTTTATAATACAAAGCATCAAACTAATAAAATGCAGGTAAGCTGTTTAAAATAGCTATCTACTAAGAAATTACAAATAAAAAAGGAAATGAAAGATAATAGTAACGATCATTATTATCGATCTGAAAATCTGCATGCTAGTAGTATATTTAAATAGACATAAATTTTATAACCACATGAATATTATAATCCAATTAATTATAGGTAGTATTAAATTATTTTTACATTGTAGTGCCTGAATGAATTTTTGGTATCAAGTAATATTTATTCAATTGCCTGAAAAATGAGAGATGTTGACTATTAACCATGAAATAAGATTGAACTCTTAAATAGGTATCAATATCTTACTTTCTTGTTACTTCGATTTTATAATATGTTGATATCATCTAGTTGTAAGCCATTCCTTTTAAAAATGATTTAACATGTGCCTATAATTCCAGCACTTAGAGGGCTGAGGCAGGATTGCTGTGAGTTCGAAGCCAGCCTTGCTACATAGGCAAGTTCAAGGCTAGCCTGCACTACATAGTGAGACCCTGTCTCCAAAAATACCAAATGAATTAACACATCTTTGATTAGTTCAGTAGAAAATTGTAAGACATCTGTATCTTTATTCAGAGGTTACAACAGAGTTCATAAAACGAAACAACCTAATATTCATAGCTCAGTTGTTACATTTTAAATAGTTTTGAAGTGTTGCCCAATATAAGTAATTAATTATAGTTCTATGAAAAATGAGTTAATATGACTATAGAAATTCATATGGTTCTTTTTTATAGTCTTTTCATTATTGAAATTACCTTATTTTTACAGTTATTGTTATCATATTTTCCTTTGATCCTTTAAACATTGTTTTTTATTTATTTTTTGAGATGGCATCTCACTGTGTTACTCAGGCTTGCCTTGAACTTCCTGGGCTCAACTAGTCATCCAACTTAGCTTTGCAAATAGCTGAGACTATTTGCAATGACTGAGGTTCCCAGCTCAACATTATAATCACTGCTTTGAACTTTTCATCTGTTAAATCCTACATTTAGGCTTACTAAGAGTAAGAATCTATTTGCTGCTCTTTTTCCTTCAGCATGGATCATGCTTTTCTGTTTTTCTTTGCATATCTCATAATATATTGTTGAAAACTGGACAATGTTGATAATACAGCTTAGAAACACTCATTTAGGATTTTCTCCTGAGGGCTTAGAGCAGAATTTTAGAAATGTACCTGTACTTAATGGGTGGAATCTGTCTCCTTTGTATTTGTATGTGCTGATATATGTTGGTTTTCTGGGTTTGAATATTTTTCTTTTTTAATTGATTTTTTTGACCAGTCTTGTAGGATTTACACCCTGTACAGCTCAGTGTCAAAAACAGCAGGTCAAAGGCTGCACTCAGCATGCGCATATCCCAGCTATTTGGGAAACTGAGGCATGAGGATCACAAAATTAAGACCAGCCTGAAAAACTAAGCAAGACCCTCTTTAAAAAAAAAAAAAATCGAGGACCTTTTTTGTTTTTGACTGGAAATTCAGTCTGCATCTCAGCCAACCAGGAGTGCCATAGCAACTTTAGACTGTGGTCGGTGTTGTCACTCCCTGCTTGTTTCTACCAAGTGTCTGACTTTCACTGAAATGCTCTGTAGGTTTTCTTCCCTTGCACCACATTAAGTTAGCTCCTCCACCACCAGCCCAGCAGTATATTTGTCTTCTCCAGCCACCTCCCACTAGGAAGAATTTGCCACAACTGAGCAGAGTCGCAGAGGAGAGCTGGAGGATGGCTCTCCAGCCAGGAAACCACGGGTCCCCACTGTTCTTAACCTGTATTCAGCTGATTTTCATAAAGAAACATTTCTCACCTTATTTGCCTTTAAGCTCTGGAATGATTGTTTTTGATGATTTTGTCTGATTGTATTTTGGAGATGAGATTTACCAGTCTCTTATTCTACCATAGTTAGAAATGCTTTTCTCTGATTTAGCCTTAAAGTAGAAAACTTAATTAGGTTTTATATCCAAATAGAATTATTATGTCAGAATTCACGTAGTCTTAAAATTAAGAATTAAAATGACTTAGCCTAACATGACTAGATTTAGATTTTTTGCATTCTAAAACCTTGTTGGTATAGCATCTGGCATCAGCATGTGTGTATGGATTCATTCCTCTTGTTCCGCTCACTATTTTGAAGCTTGTGTTTTAGTCATATGGAACCATTTTACATTCTCCGCATGTGATGCATGTTTGGTTTCACTTTCTGGCAGTTGCAAATGTGATATATCCTCTTTCCGATAAACTATTGCTGTATTAGACTATATTTGAAGCATTGGCTCTTTCTGAATTTCCCAAAAGAATTGATAGTTTTTGCTTCTAATGTTGAACTTTTTTTATACCTCTACTACAATCCTTGTATTAAAATTTGTTAGAGTATGTTTTTACTTTAGAGTATGTATTTACTACAAATGACATAAAAATTTGAAACATTTGCATATGGAAAGGATATTATAAATGTGGAAAAACAATCACTCAATCCTGGTCACATTAGGTACATTTCTTTCTAGCCTTTTTACTGGACATTTTTTTTTAATATGATAAAGACTATATCATATAAAGAATTTTGTAAACCTCTCTTCCTGTGCCAATAAAACACTCATTCTGCATAGTATTTCTTCATGAAAATCTGTGTATGTCTAAATATAAAGTGATTCTGAATAGAAAAATATTCAATTTTCAGACAGAGAAATCCCTTCCATTTAGTACTCTGCTTATTCACAAGGTTTATCATATAGGAAGATACATATGTTAACATCCAAATCTATTTGACTTCTGACTTTAGATATCATAGATTATCTTTTTCCAAGACTTATCTCAGAATAACTACTCAAATTATTTTAATTTCTGGGTTCAGATAACATGTCCACATAATAAATATATCTTTTATTTTCTAGTTTACATTTTATTAAAAACCCAGTGTTATTATTAGAGCTACTTTGAAGTCATCTGTATCTCAAAATATGATATTAAAATACTTTTAAAGTCTGTTTATGATGTGATTGCTGGAAATTTTATCCCATAACCTAAATAACCATTACTCTTAACATTACATAGCTGTGCTCACCTTCCCTACTTTATGTACTACATATGTATTTATAATTGATCCAAGGATAGTACTTAACTTTACTGCTGGTTTGAAAGTATTAATGTTTTTTCAAAACGTTGTTCTGACTAGTCTACAATCTGGGCTCTGAAGCACACTTAATCACATTTTAAAACAATAGATTGTCATACATGCTCTTAGTGACAATAGAAACTAAAAATCAGTAGAAGAAAAAGAGCTGGAAAATCTCTAAATACTAGTAGATTAACCAACACAATCTTTCACACACAAGTCAGACAAGTTTTAAGACTTCAAAAATCTTTTGAACTAAATGAAAATCCATCTTGCCAACTACCAAGTTTGTGATATGTAGTAAAAGCAGCACTGGTAGAGGAATATATAGCTTTTTTTTTAATGTATAGCGTTGAGTATAGATATTAGAAAAAGAGAAAGATGTAAAAATCAGTAATATAAGCCTCTACTATGGGGGTGAGGGTTCAGAGAGAGACAGACAGAGACACAGAGAGAGAGAGAGACCGAGACCAGTGTTAGGGAAAAAAGGAATGTTAAGGGCTCATCTCAGCATTAAACTCCTTCTGCTTGAATTTTCATGTTTTGGAGATAGAGTCGTAAAACTGGGTTTCTGGGTTGAAGAGAATAAATGGTTCGAGGGTCTTGTACATATTAATGAGTTGCTTTTTAGAAAAACGACTAATTCCATTATATCTGTCAGGATAAATGTCCATTTTGCCAAAACTCACCAGCATTGGGTATTTTCATTTTTTTCACTCTTTATTGACACGAGAATAATATGGCATCCCATTGTGTTAATAATTTGTAAAATAGAAAATAATATGAAATCACAAAAATAAAATACATATTATAGATTTCTAGTACTTGTTGGGGCAGAAACATGGTACACAAGTTGTCGCCGTGCTTTCTAAGATCCAGGATAGAAATAGGTAATTGGTCATTGGATTGTTTCCATAGCTCTCAGGCTTGACATCAGAGTCTTTATCAGTTACCGTAAGAGAAAGAACCGATGTGTTGTTTACGTCCATTACACTTGCTATTAATAGCAATAGAATTTTGACTCTAAGCTTAGCAACTAAAGCAGAGAGCTGTAAATAAGCTTTATTTACTTTTTTGAGAGTTGTCTATGTCATTTGCTCCTTAAGAATTGGGATCTTAAGTGTTTATCAATTCGTATGAACACCTCTCTCTCTCTCTTTTTTTTTTTTTTTGTTACTGGGGATTGATCCCAGGGCTTTTGCCCTGAGCCACACCCCGTCCCTTTATTTTTTATTTTGAGCAAATTCTCACTAAGCTGCTAAATTGCCTAGGCTGGGCTCAAACCTGTAATCCTCTTGCCTCAGCCACCCAGAGTGCTGGAATTACAGGCATATGCCACCACTCTGACGGTATGAACTTTGAGTAGCTATATGCTTTACTGATGGGAGGAAGGCACAAAAAAGAAAAGCAAAGAAGAAAAGATAGCAGAATCATGTTTTTATAATCATCTACTCACGAGCAAGTCAGTTGGAGAAGAGGTATGACAATGAACCATGTGCGTCTGTGTAATTATAAATGCAGAGTACAAATAATCCTCACTGGTTATTTTAACTTGTTCATTCATTTATTTATTCATGTATTTTGTGGTACTAGGGATTGAACCTAGGTCCTTCACACTGAGCTACATCTTCACCCCCTCCCAAATTTAATAGTAGCACAGGAAATAATATGGGGGAAATATCTAACATACTGAGTCTCCTTTTCTTCCATAAGCAACAGAAATAATTCAGTATAGTCTCCTAGATACTTAAAAAAATTGGAAGAACTGTATATAAAAAACCCCAAATTCTGAGCTTTCTAATAAAGATCCAAAGCACAGATACTGAGAATGAAATTGGGAATAACTATAGGTTCAGAGCATCATTTGGTTAACAGCTCAGTTAGTGAACAAATCTTCATTATGCAAATATCATGATCTGGCTTTCTTTACTGTAATTTAGTGATGGTGAACCTTTTATGGACTGAGCACACAAACTGCAACCCAAAACCCAAATATTTTCCAAAAAGTGCCAACACTGTCCCTGTGTGCACTGTTACCCTTGCTCAGCTGCTGGGGCGATGCTGAGGCCACATGGCTTGTGTGCTGACAGAGGGCTCTGCCTGCCTGGTGTGACATGCGTGCCATAGGCTTGCCACCATTGGTTATAAGTAAAGGATAATGATGATTACAAAGTATTTCTTACTGAAAAAAATTATTTCTGGAGGAATTTGTAAATGTTTTTGTAGTAAAAGTTAAACATTCCAAAACAGTTGTTACTGTAAGATACTTAATCTAAAGTATGAACTGTTTCCCTATTAATAATTTCTGTCTAAAACAAGCTGCATTATTTCTTTTGTAAGTGGAATTGAATGTAATTTAATCCATTGGAAAAAATAAAACCAAATAGACATATAAAATTATAAAGGTAATTTTTTTTTTTGTACAAGGGATCAAACTCACAGCCTCACACTTGCCCAGGCAGGTGCTTACACCACTGGGCTAAATCCCTGGCCCCTATAAAGATAATTTAAAAAGTGGAGCTTTGGTTTTTTTTGTGTTTTTTTTTAATTTTGAAAAGAATACAACTACATAAAATAAACAGAGTAGAGTCAATCACAACAAAACAATGAACATGGTACATGACTTCTAAACAGGGTAAAAAGCAATCAATAATGGCTACCATAATGCCTCTTGTTAGCTGCAATATAACTGCCCATACCATCAGGGGTAGGTAAAATCAGACAAAATAGAACAAAATAAAACAGTAAAACAAAACAAAACAAAACAAAACAAAGTGGAACAATGTAAGCAATACAGAAGTTCCAGATACTAGTAAATCAGCAGCGGCTATCATAATGTTTGCTATCTTCAGAATAGTTGCATACACCTTCAGACATATTACAATGAAACAACACAGAATAGAGAAAAATCAATCAAAACAAAACAATGAAAGCAATGTAGGCTTTCTAAACAAGATAATTGGACATCCTTGATGGCTGCAATTATATATTTTGTTATCTTTAAAATAGCTGTCCATGCGATCAAGTATAATAAAATCAAACAAATCAGAATAAAATGAAACTAATCAGAACAATGAAGACAATATGAGTTTCAAATCATGATAATAGATTAACAGTGGCCACTTCCTTCCCTTTTTAGATAATTCCTCCCCTTTGACTTTCCCAATATGTATTGTGCATTTTGGATCCCACTAACTCCTTTAGTTTGTTATACTAGGGAAACAACACGAAATTCACCCATGTGACTGAACCGTTTCATCCATGAGCATGATCACCAGTTGCCTCTATCCACCTACAAAAGCCTTGAGATTATCTTCCTTTATAGTTGAGTAGGTTTCCACCACATAAAATACCTTGTCTTTCTTACCCATTCTGCAATTCATGGGCAGGCTACCCCTACTTTGTTTCTGGCTCCCTGTCACGTAGGGCATTGTTCTCTCTCCTTTGACTTTCAGTCTATGAATTTTCTTTCTAGTTAAATGTGTTTCTTGTATAGAGCATGTTGAAGGATCCTGTCTCCTGATCCACTCTGCCTGTGTTTCTTTCTATTGGTGCTTTGAGGCCCTCTTGTACTGCATTGTCTCTGCCATGCTGTTTTCCTGCCATTGGCTCCCTATTTTTCTTCTCCATTCAATCAACTGGCCCCACTTGATGGTCCCCCTCTGCCGTTGTTCCTGAGACCATGATCCTTTTTATTTCACTCTAGAATGTCCTTTAGTATTCTTTGTAGGGTTGGTTTGGTGGTGATGAATTCCTTGAGTTGTTCTTTGTCATGGAAGTATCTTGTTTCTCCATTAATTTTGAAAGAAAGTTTTGCAGGGTACATCAGTCTGGGTTGGAAGTTGTTTTCTTTCAGGACTTGCATTACTTCACTCCAGCCTCTTCTTGACTTGATGGTTTGTGTTGAGAAGCCTGCTGTTATTCTGATGGGTTTTACTTTAAGGTGATCTATTTCTTTTCTCTAACAGCTCTTAATATTCTATTCTTGAGTTGAATTTCTGGGATCTTCATTATTCTATGTCTGGGTGTAGATTTGTTTTGGTTATGGCTAGCTGGAGTTCTATATGCCTCACTTATTTGAATGTCACTTCCTTTTTCCATGCTTAGGAAGTTCTCAGAAATTATTTCTATAAATAGATTCCTGATATCATTTGTCCTGACCCCTGCTTTTTCACTCAGTTTTAATTCTTAAGTTACGCTTCTTTGAGTTATCTAGCAGCTGTTGAATTGTTACTTCCTGAGTCCTTGTTATTTTTAAGAGATCTTTCCTTTTGCAATCACAAGCTGCAAACCTGTCACCAAGGTTTGAAAGTCTATCTTCAGTTTCCTTCAAGTGATTTTGTCAGCTTTCAATGGAGTTTTTAATTTTCTGGATATCTCTTTGAATCTATTTCATACATTCTAAATCTCTCTTATGCTGTTCATTCATGGTTTCCCTCATTTTCCTATGCTCCTCTATTTTTTTATCTGAGTCTTCTTTAGAGATGCTTAGTATTTCTTTTATTATGGTTTTCATTTCTTGTTTTACCTGGGATAGAATTTCTGTTCTAATTTCTCTTACAGCTTCATGAAGTTGTTTTCTCACTTCAGTTGACATCACTTCAGTGATTTCATGAGTGCGATTCTCGATCTCCTCCATGTTTACCTCTCGTGGACTTGCACTGCTTGAGTTGGACACAAGAGATGGCCCTTTCCCTCTTCGTCTTGGCATATTCCTGATTTCTTCCACACACCTGGATAGTGTGGACCCAGGCACCCTGGCACTGGCCACAACTTCTCCGAAGCTAGACTGTTCAGCTTTTCTGGCCAGTGCTAGCTACTGATATCTGACAGTGGGCACCTGTGCCTCTTGCACCGAGCTGGGTACCGACCCACCCGGAGTTTGCACAGGAGCAGACCTGGCCAGGCCCTGGGAATCTAAGCTGTTTAGAAATCTAGTGATGTTGTCTGGAATGTGTATGGGAGCAGAACTTGGTCCAAACAGCTTCCGTAGGTCCTCCCACAGCCTGGAGCTACTGGATGACTGTTTGGTTTTTCTGGCCAGGGCTGGCTATGGGTATCTGATGGTGGGTGCCTGTGTCTCAGCCCTGAGCTGGGTACCAGCCCACAAGGGTTCCCAGCATTTACACAGGAGTGTAACTGGCCAGGGCCTATGGATGTAAGCTTTTTAGGAATCTATGCGATGTCTGAAACACTCAAGGGAACGGAACTTGGTCCAAGCAACTTCTGCGGTTCCGCCCACAACCTGGCACTGTCGGCAGAAGTGGGTAGCAGTCTTGGCCCTGGATGTATCTTGCCCAACTCCAAAATGGCGCCTGGCCAATCACTCTCCCGTGGGGGGATTGAGTCCCCTGCACTCACCACCAGCCAGTGCAGATCTCTGCTTCCGCCACTCTTTCACCCCTGCACCTCTCCACAGAGATCTCTGGGGTCAACCGAGACCGTGACTGCGACCGTGTGTCTCCAGGATCAACAGCTCTTCTTTCAGGGTGAGTCTGGCTCCAGGCTAAGGCACTGCCAGCCACCACCTTCTTCTTCATTATAATTCTTCTTTTTATTCTCTCTATGGGCTTCAGTTCATATTTTAGATTCTTCCTGGGTCCAGTGGACCCACTTCCTTCCTTCTTGTCCTCTCCATGATGTTGTATTCCAGCATCTGAACTGTTTCTCTAAGAGAGACTGTTTACTCTGCTGCTTACTGTTCCGCCATCTTGTGCAGCACTGCCTGGTGTTTCCTTTTAAACCAACAAGTTACTATTGTCATCAGTAAGTTATTTAAGAGGATGTTCTTGTATTTGATGATTAAAAAGTCACTGATTTCTGGGCATGGTGGCATATGTTTGTAGTCCCAGCCCTGGGGAGACTGAGACAGGAAAATCACCCAGAGTGCAAGGCCAGTGTGGGCTACATAGTGAGCCCATATAAATTAGTAAATGCTTTCTGGCATTCAGTATGAAACTACTCCAATTAATTAGGCACAATAATGTTTACTAATCAAAAATTTATACTCCAGATTTAAAGATTTTTAAACACTGTTTTCTTTTGAAGTAGTTGTGAATATCATATTTTTATTAAGAAAATAGTCTATGGGGATACAAAGATGTGATGGTTAAAGATACAGCACTAACAGAATTTATACTTTAAGAGTAAAGCTCAGCTCTCTTCAGACACATTAGCCAATTGCTTCAGATCTTGAACTGTTTAGAGCAATTATTCAATATTTTATGAATATCCAACCATGACCATTATTTCTAAATTTTTAATATAAAAATCATATTACAACTTGAATATCCCTTTTCTAAAATTCTGGAGATCAGAAAAGTTTCTGATTTCAGATTTTTTTCTAACAGTTTGGAATATTTACTTATATACAAGGAAATATTTTAGGGATAGAACCCAAATCAAATTACAGAATTCATTTATTACTCATATATACTTCATGGACATAGCCAGGAAGTAATTTTATATTATTTCAAATAACTGTGCATTTGCCTGTGACCTATCACTTGAGGAAAGGAGTGAAATTTTCTACTGTGTCATGTCAGAACTCAAAAAGTGTCACAAGAGGTTCCTTTACATACATGACTGAATTCCTGAAATCTTTTTATAGGAGACATGGAATAATATGAAAATTGCACAGCTATTCTTCTGATAGAAAAAAATTCTTAATTATACTTCTTGTTTTAAACAGAATTAGTAACAATATATTTCTGGTATGTTATATATTTTTTAATATTCATAAAATTACACAGTTGAGACTTTAGCTTCTAATTACATGTCCATATTGAGGCATGTGTGATACTGAGAGATCAAACATATACTGCTTGGAGCAGCTTTCATGAATTTTATCTTTGTCTCAATTATATTAAGATTTTCCTTTGCATCTTTTGTTAGTTTTGTTTCCTTTTCTTTTCCTTTTCTCTTTCTCTCTTTCTCTTTCTCTTTCTCTCTCTCCCTCTCCCTCTCCCTCTCCCTCTCCCTCTCCCTTTCCCTTTCCCTTTCTTTCTCTTTCTTTCTTTCTTTTTTTCTATCTTTTTTGAGACAGGATCTTGTTATGTTGCCCAGGCTGACCTCAAACTCATGGCCATCCTCCTGCCTCAGTCTTCCAAGTGCTGGGATTACAGGCATGCACCACTACACCCAACCTCGATTTTTTTTTATTTAACTTTAAAGAGAAGAGCAAAAACAGAACTAAAATAGAGTTTCAAATCAGGCTAATAAGAAAGTAACAATTATTAATACATTGTGCATTGTTATCTTCATAGTAGTTACTCAGAATACAAGATGTAGGCATAAAATTTTGTATTAAGCTCTTATTTCTGGTGAGAGAAGTGGGGGAGAAAACAAGAAAAGTGTGGGTAAATATGAAGACTACTGCTAATTGTAAAAAAAAGAAAAAGAAAAAATTCTGTTACGATCTCCAGGACCCATGACTCCATAGGAACAGTAGACTTGTAGTGGAGGAGAATGGTGCTCAAACTGAGTTTTGAGTCTAAGTCTTCAACCACCAAATCTGTGGGGCAGCTGCTCTGTGAAGAGATACAACAGGAGCTGAGACTCTATAATCTATCAATAGCCCTCTTCTTGGCTTTTAGCTGTTTCCCTTTCTGACCTTTTTTGTTTCATCAGGTCACTGGAGCTCAATCCCTTCTTCCTGTTTTCTCCCTCTGTAGTTCACTGGCCATTGTGGACCTATCAAAGTCAAAGCAGGTCTCTTGGATTAGTCAAAGTGTCGCACAGAATTCTGAGATGGTTCCCTAAATGAAACTTTAAATACATTCTTTACTCAATTTATTCTCTATTATAAGGAAAATAGCCAAGTTCTTAGTATCAAATAACCATATATAAAAATGTATAGATATTTAATCTCATCACATTCCTTGTCATTTTTGAAATGATAATACTCATGTAATAGTACACATTATTATATTGTATGTGCATCCTATCCTCCTTTGGTTCAACTCTTTGTGTAGAAAGGCCTGTGAAAATAACTCTTAAAGCATTTTATTTATATAACAGTTACCTAAATTATATTCCGACTGTGTGTATTTAAGGACAGTAACTGTCTTGTGTATGATTGCATCATTGAAACCTTAGGAATGCCAGTACATGCGGACTCAGTGTTACTTAAAAGTTAGGGACATGGCTGAATAATACAGAAAGTTTGTAAATTGTAAATTGTTTTGCTTCAGAAGAATGTCATGTTTTAAAAGTAAGTGTGGTCCTAATAACCAAAAACGAAATGTGAGCCTCAGCTGTTTTAGAAATAAAAAAGTTGTTGAAGAAACTTAATCATTTGTATTTCCGCTACTTTAATACTCCAAAGAAGTTTTAAGACCTCAAAAAATACTGTTAATTTTTATCAAAACTAGTAGTGACAGAGGTCGCAGCACAGAACTTTTAAGCTGTAAATATGAGTGTGAAGTAGTCAATAATACTTCCTAATAAATTGTCTACAGTGTTCAATCTCAAAGCCTTTAGCAATATTACTTGCTTTTAGAACCATTCAAGAGGAAAGCCTATCCTTCCAATGATCCTGTTACCAATTAACTCTAGGCTAAGTGTATCTTACAAAGTTAGAAGTGTTTTAAAAACCTGGGGAAGGCCGGGCATGGTGGCTCACACCTGTAATCCCAGCACTCAGGAGGCTGAGGCAGGAGAATCATTGCAAGTTCAAGACCAGTCTGGGCTACAAGGTGAGCTCAAGTCCAACCTAAATTGTATAGTGAGACCCTGTCTCAAAAAACCACAACAAACAAACAAACACCTGGGGAATAGTGTGTTTAACAGAGTTCACAGTATTCTAAGTATGTAAGTAAATCTGTTTTCATCAAATCACAAGAGAACCTGTTTCTAAATGCCAGGTTTTCCTTAGGCCTTGCTAGTGGTTGAGAACTTATGAAAGGGTAGGCAAATTCTAAAAGCTTTAGTTCTTCACTTAATAACTGGCCCAAGGAGCATTTATAATCTTTCTAACCATTATATGTAATTGTCCAAACCAATATGTTAGATTATAAAGTTTCATGAGGACAGATATTGGAACTGTTTTCTGCTAAATCCCCAGAGCCTCTCAGGGTGGCCTCACATATAAAGAAACCCAATAATTTAGTAAACAAAAAAATTTCTCTTTTAGAAGGGTCCTTAGAATTAATTTTAACTCGCATTCCCAATAGTTGCAATCTCATGAGTAATTCTGACTTTATAACATGAAGATGAGTTTGTTGAGGTTAAAAACAGAGGAAATTAATATTAGTCTTTCCTTTGTTTTCTTTTTACTTCTAGAATATCTTTTCAGTTTTGTGTATTATTGAGTAAGATGATATGGCGCAAAGTACTTAGAGTAGCATGGAGCCATAAATAGCAAATGAACACATTATGGATGATCCCAAAGAGATAAAGGATTAAGATGCTGGAAAGTGAACTATTCAAGGAAAAAAAGTGGTTTGATTTTAGTTTTTAAAAGAGGACTTGATATATTCAGACACCACTGGTAATATATTATCTCTGTCTGTTATTTGGCTCCTTACCCTAGTTAGTACAAGACAGTAAATCCAATTTTAGCTGACTTGTATTGAGTTACCTTGAGTAAAAAGGAGATCAATTCAAGTAATTGGTATGGAACTGGGATCTTCAAACACCAAAGTGAAGGGGAGAGAAAAAGGAAGTTTTTACTATAGCAGATTAGAAACATTCAGAAAGAAGATGGAAGGGTCACATCACTAATAATAATGAAATGTGACAGAGAAGAGACCAAGTAACTTAAACAAAACCAATGAATAATTCCAAAAATCCGGGTGTATTTATCATAGGTGCAGAGTCCTCCACATCTATAAAAATTCTTAGTAATCATAACGAATGCACCTCTGTCAAGGAATTGTGTTTGATAAGTCATTTTTAAGAAGACAGAAAAATGTATTTTGTATTGAGAGACTTCTTTAAATATAAAACATACTCTCACTCAGACAAGAGATTCCTGCCCTTTATTAAAAAAATCATAGATTAACTCAGAAATTCAAATTATTTAAAACTATTGCAATACAGGTTGGCAAGAAATTGTGTATATTATAAATACTACTAGTTGAGATAATTGAGTAAGTATGATAGGTTCCCTGTGTTGTTCACCAATATCATGAGATATAGTCGCTTAGGGCAAGGTCATGGAATGATGCAAATCCACACTTAGCTTTTAAAATTATTTTTCTCACTTCTCATCAAGTCTGAGTTCTTTTCTTACCTCAGTTTAGCAAAACATGTTTTTCAGTGTAATTTCGTTGGAAACATTTGCATTTGTTTCTTTATGAAATCTTATTAAACTCTTTTGCAAGCATTACTCTAATCAGAACCAGTGACTCAGTGCATTCATTTGCCTGGTAGCCAGGAAACTCAACGTGTTGCAGTATCTTGCAAAGGTATAGCGAGCTGGTACGCCACTGTCACTCATTCATGTTTTGGAACTCCCTCTTGTTATTCAGGGAACACTACTCAACAATTCTACAGAACAAATTTGAAGCTTAATTATCAGGTACACGAACTATGGGGGTGTACATTAGGCTTCTCCAGAGGAACAGAAGCGTTAGAATATGTATGTGTAAAGATAGTGAAAAAGGTTTATTTTAAGGAACTGGCTTCTGCCATTGTAGGGGTTACCAGGTTTGGAATCTGCAAGATAGGCTAGCAGGCTTCTCCTCGATGTATGTACTAAATTAAAATGAGGATGAGTGGTGGTTTTGCCTCCTGACCTAGCCTTGGAGCAGCATGAGAGAACAGTCATTCATAACCCCTTGCCCACATATTCATGGCATCATTTCCTCTTCCCCAGTCATACTGGACATCTCGGGGTGACATGCCTGCACCTTTAATACTCTTAGAAGCCCTGTGTTTGCTCACTTCCCCCCATTACCTTGACAAGCTCATCTTACTGCCGATCTTGTAGAGACTGTCCCAGGTTGCTGGCAGTGTGTGTACTTCAGTGTTTGAATACGTGTGAACCGGACATTTGCACAACCATGCTGTTTTACAGGCTCGGGAACGTCCTGAGCAGAGCCAGTGTGTTTAGTTGGTGCGCTAACATACTGACCTTGTTTAAAAAATTGAGTAACAAAAACACCACTAGACTTGCATGGGCCTAAGATTGTATTATTTTATCTTTAGTGTGAAGATTGAATCTATAATTTTTACTTCTACCTCAGTAAGTATGAAATAGTATTTTACACTTTTTGCAGTTTTGCAACTGTAAATAGGTATTTTTATGCCCTTTTGTGATTCCTAATGTGAGTTAATATTAATGGGTTATCACAGGTTTTGCTTTGTTTGTGGAGGTTTCTTTAGCATTTCCTTCATCTGTTCATATTATTTTCCCATCTTTTCTCTTAAATTTCTTCAATATGGTTTTAGTATCCTAATGTTATACAATAACATTTTTGTCAGACTTAATTGATTTTAATATTTTCCTCATTGTGTTTGTTTACATTTTTTCAAATCATTGTTTTGTTTGTGGTTTCCGCACTCAAAACCTTAGAGAATTATTGCAGACTTCCTTAATTTTGTGAACATAACTTACAGTTTTCTTTTGTAACTTACTTTTCTTAAAACTTTTTATGAAGTTTTGTGATTGTTTTCTGTGTTATGTGCAAAAGCTGTTTACCTTGATGCAACTTTTTGAAATATGTTAACTATAGTTAACAAAAAACTTCAATGAAATCTACAATTGAAATATTAATTTCTACTGCCATTGTGATTTTTCTTCATTTTTAAACAGTCTCATCAAAATGTTATTTATTTTAACTGAATTTTCAGATCCTCATTTACATTTATGGCTTCAAAGAAGTAAGAGAGGCTTCAGAGTGATATCAGTAACAAGTATGTACACATACACAAATACAAAACAAGTGTATGAGTGTCAGTCCTGTTCATATCTGTCTTTAACCATACAAGTACATATTTTGAAATAGGCTTCTAAAATTTTTAGTGGTTGGTAGAAAGTAAAAGGTTTTCTTAAGTATGATGAAGTAGTCAGTATTGTGGATAGGCCTCCCTTTTTGCTCACTACATTTTCATCTTTTATTTATTAACTTAAACACTTATGGGGTGCACTACTGTAGGTACTGATGTGCAAGAATTTTCTTTTTTTTAAGAGTAGAAAAAATTTATTGAGAAAAATAAAGTTTCTGTCTAAGATGGGCAGAAGGGGACCTGGAAAGTGGGTTGCTCACTCAGCGATGTTTATTGAGAAAAGCCATGCGGTGAGGCAGGTTCAAGGTGGGACAGAACTATAATCAGTTGATAAGATTACAAGTATAGTTGCTTAGGTAATATTGATTAAATGGGGATCAAATGGGGAAGCAAGTTCCATCGCAAGCACACAGGAGATGGACAAGGACTTTGCTGGAAGGGGTTGGTTAAGGAATGCAGTGGTTTTGTAGCAAGTCATTAATTTTAATAATCAACTGATCTTCAAGTCAGACTTGAAGATCAGTCAGTTGTCTTAAGATCAGTTGATTGTCTAGGTAGGCCTAATCTAGTCACTCAAGCCCTTAGAGAACTTTGTTCAGATACAGCAGAAGAGAAGGGTAATGTGGATGTTAGGGAGACTTGAAGCATAAAAAGCATTTGACCTGTTATTGTGAACTTTGAAAATAGGGTTGAGAGCTAAGGAATTGCAGGTGCCATTAAGAAACTGAGAACTATGCCCAGAACTACAAAGCAGCAACTTAAGTCACAAATCCACATGGAAATGAATTTTGCTAACAATTTGAGTGAGGCTAGAAGTGGGTTCTTTCCCACGGTTCCCCTGTAAGAACCCAGGCCAGGCGATACTTTGATTTTAGCCTTATTATATCCTAAATAGAGTATCAGCAAAGCTGCCTGGGCTTTCACCTGCAGAATTAGGTTTTAGAGCTAAATTTGTGGCAGTTTGCTACATAGCAGTAAAAAAAAAAATACTACATATTGTTAACTTGTTTTCAAAGTGAAGCACTACACTGACAGTATGTATTTATTATTCCATAATAAATTTCATAGCGTTTTATGTTTGGCCATTTAAGTGTGTCCAAACTGCCACTTGTATGTTAGACATAGTAACCATTATTGTTAAATGTTTATGCTGCTTTGTTAGACAAACCATTTTAATCCCTTCTGAAATCATTTACTGCCTTTGGGGAATTATTTAACTTCACTAAGTCTCACTCTGCTCCTCTGTGAAATAGAGTATGTTCTTACACATAAGAATTTTACATTGCTGCTGCAGTTTCCATTGTCATGTTTAAGTGATGTTGGTAATCATGATAGCAACACGAAGAATGTTGTCAGTAAGATCAGGAATGTGGATGTTCATGTGAAGCCGTAGCAGATGTTTTCACTTAATTTTTTTGTACTTTTCTCTGATGTTTATATTTGGAGTTTCTGGATTATCCTTTTGGTTTTTTCAGGTGTTTTGTTTAGAACCTGTATGCCCTTTTCCTTTCTCATGAAGCCTCCATTTCCCTAACTCTGATCTTAGCGTTACCCAGAGAAGTCCTGTATTACAGTCATAAATACTTGAAAAGAGAGTTTTGCCACCAGAATAAATTTGGGGAAACACTGAATTTAGAAAAATTGAGTTTCTTATACAGCTGTTGTATAGTTATACTTTCTGGGTAGTCCTTCAAAAAGACAAGACGTTTCTTACAGTTGGTGACTTAGTGGCTGAAGAGCATCTTATGAGAGTCCTTCTTGAAATACACTTTGGAACAAACTATTTTTTAGGTATATAATTCATTAGCTCCACAAGCTACTACCTGCCTTTTCATTGTTAAAGCTTTTCAAGTCTGGTGTGGTGGGCAGAATTTTCTTTTCTTCATCTACTTTGTGTGTATTGTTTAGTCCATAAGTAACCTTTGATCAACACACTTAGGCTCCATCCAATAAATTTTTTTTACTAGCAAAATACCAAGGAGAATCTATTACATGGCATTCAAACCCAGGAATCTTTAGCCAGTGAAAATTTCAGGAAGTTTTGATTCATTTATAAAAGAAGTGGATAATATTAAAAAGAATAAATGGGGAATAAACCAAATCTCATCCACAATCAGAAATTTTCTAATTTAACTAACCTTCCTGCTATTCTAGGAAGGAATGATTGAGACAAGAGGACAGGTAGAACTAATGATTTCTCTGTGATTCAGTCTACCGGCCCTAAAAGTTGACATGAGAAAATTTCTAAATTTGACTATAAATGACTGTTGTGAATCCAAGGAGTGACAGTGCTGTTCACATAATCTCAAAAGTACATTTTTTTGTTTGGTTGGTTTTTTACCCCTCACAAAGATCAAGAATAGAAATTATTTTAAAGCATCAGAGATAACAAAAAAAAGGTGAGGTCATTGATTTCTAAGTATTTTAACCACAGAATATTTTGTTCAGGGGAACTTTCTATGGAAACCCACCACGTGAAGCAAATACATTGTTATTTGGTTGAAGGGTGTTTGTAGCCTCCCAGTATTTCCCACATCTGCTTTTGCTGGCCTTTGCACAGACTCCGGAGAATACTTCCCCAGCTCTGTAGAACACACCGAAAATACCTCTGTTTCAAACTGTATGCTTGGATAAATATTGCCAGGCTTTTTTATGGAATGAGTGAAAATTTTTGCTTACAGTTTACAGTTTTCTTAACATGTCTTGATTAGTTTGAAATGCTATTGTCGACACGGGCAGCATGCCAGACCAAAACTTATGTAGGAAATAAAATCCTGCATTTCCTTATTAAATTGTTTAACCAGCAGAGTGGGAATTGAGGTGGAGAAAATAAAGAAATATGATCTACTATAACTGTTTTGGAAAAGAGAACAAAAGATAATACTGAATTAAAAACAGGGTAGGAAATTTAAGTGAAAAGTTTTAATTTGGAAAGCTTATATATCTTTACGTATACCAAGGTTTTGCACTTGAGATTTTTTCATAGTGTAAAGTAAAAATTGTCAAATTGAAGTTACAGAAATTATGAATTCTGAAGTTACAAAAATGTTTTAAATAATACGGTTTGCTTATTTGGTTTGGTTTGATTTTTGCTGTGCTAAGGGTGAAACCCTGGGTTTTGCCCATGCTGGACAAGTGCTCTAGCACTGGGCTACATCCTCAGCCCTAAACAATGCAATTTATGTGTAAAGTTGATACAATATTTTTATTGTTGCTTTACTGTCTGAACATTTGTAATGTTTATTATATGTTTGTAACCAACAAAATCCTTCATCCTTATCATAGGTCCATATGTAGTTTCATTTTGATGAATTCACTACTTTTTCCTGGAGTTTTTGAAAATGTGAAAAACTTGCATACAATAAGAAATTTCCTAACTTAAAAAATACTATTCTTTCTCTTTCTTTCTTTCTTTCTTTCTTTCTTTCTCTTTCTTTCTTTCTTTCTTTCTTTCTTTCTTTCTTTCTTTGTCTCTCTTTCTTTCTTTCTTTCTTTCTTTCTTTTTTATTTTAAAGAGAATAAAAAAAAAGAGTAAAACACAACAAAGCAGATCAGAACAGAACAATGCAAGCAATACAGGTCTTCAAAACATAACGACAGGAAATTAACAATGGCTACCCTAGTGTCTCTTGTTTTCTTCGAAATGGTTGTTCATACCTTCACATACAATACACTCAAGCAAAACAAAATAATATAAAATCAGCTAAAACAAAAGAGTGAAAGCATTACAGGCCTTCAAATCAGACAATAAGAAATCAACAATGGCTACCTTAATGTCCTTTGTTTTCTTCAAAAAAGATGATCATATCTTCTCACATATTGCAAACAAGTAGTAGAAAACAGACTTAAACCAATCAAATCAAAGAATAAAAGTATAAAAATACTATTCTTACCAGGCAAATGGGCAAGACAGCTACTGAGAGGCTATGACTGGAGGATTGTTAGTTCAAGCCCAGCCTGGGCAACAGACTGAGAGTCCACTCTCAAAAAGTACTGTTCTATGCATGCTGTTTTCTTTGGTCATTTTAAGTCATTGAGACAAAGTAGACTCCAAAGACATTGTTTTGTATATATTGACTGCTGAGAGCTATGTGTGAATGCATTTTTTTCCTCTATAAAGATAACTCTTGAACTGATGTGGATGACACCCTCTCAGAGTCTCTGCTGGTAGAAAAACTATTTTCAGAACAATGACATGTCATTTACCCTTTTACTTGCATTCTTTCATGAGTGTATAGTAGAATTTTCCAGGAACTGCATGGCATGTAATGTTGCAAGAGCTTAAATGCAACGGAGACATTAAAATTCTCTGTTCTTTGTTTTTTGTGCAGTGCTGGGGATTGAACTCAGGGCCTCACACACACTAGGCAAGTGCCCTACCAGTCCTAGAACCCACTGATCTGTTTTGACAACTGTTAAAGAGATGTCAAAAATAAAGCCTCACTTTTTATAACCCTTTTAAAACTTGAGTATTTTTCATTTAAAAATGTAATTTATAGTAAGATACAATTGATTTATTGTTTCATAAAATTTTTAATGTCAAATATAGTAATTAATAGATATGATTGATGTAAGTGAAAAAAATCTTTGGAACTCTCATCCAGAAACCAAAGTATTAATGAATCAGTAATCTTTATGATCTCTTTTATTTTCAGACATTTCATGTTTTTAATACTTTAAGTTTACCTCTTATAATGTGACGTAACTGCTTTTAGGTTGCTACAAGCCTCAGGAAAGATCAGATTACTTGATGTCGGCAGCTGCTTTAACCCATTTTTGAAGTTTGAGGAATTCCTAACTGTTGGCATAGACATTGTGCCTGCTGTGGAGGTATGTATAATTTTGTTTTCAGATATGAATATTTTACACATATATTTACAAAGGAAAAGCACTGTCTTCACATTCCTAAAATAGCACGTATATTTTTCTTGTGTATCAGGTGAAGAGATTATTTTTGTTAAAAATTAGATTTATCTTCTGTGAATATTTGAGCATTTAGTTAACCAATATTTGTGTGACCAGTGGTATGTTTGCTTTTATTTCTGGTTTTTATCTAAATATCCATATTCTTAATGTTATGATAATATTTCAGTCAGAAACTTGAGTCATAGATATTTCTAGATATCTGTAGTATTTATGCTTTACATTTTGTTTGATTGACCTTATTTTTTAAGTGCATATCTCCTGAAATTTACTGTATCATAGAGCTATTTTAGAATGATGAAAAGAAGCAAAGACATTGGAGTCAGCCAAAGTTTACTAAATTTGTACTTGAGTAGATAGAACTACTTACCTTTATGTAGACAGTTTTTACTTTTACTAGAGTTGAGAATAACACTTGGCCTACCACTGTGCTAGTCCCCAATAAATGGTACACTATCCTTCCCTTTCAGAACATTCCAGTGAGTCATTTATTATGACACTGTTACTTCAATTCAGTGAAGTAGGGTAGTCCATTTATCAGCTTAAACTTTGTTTTCTTACTCAAATGATGCCAGTTTTTGTTAAAGGTAATTTTTTGAAGTTAGATTACTTCAAGATGGGTAATTTATTTCTATTGGAAAATATATTTTTTTCCTGAATAATGTAAACTCATAATGTTTGATTATTTTTTATATAGCTCCAGACATTAAATATATATGTAAAATACTTTATTTTTCTAGTGCTGAGGAACAAACCCAGAACCTTGCACATGCTTGAAAGGCATTTTACAACTGAGTCACACAACTCCAGCCTACCTTGTATTTGTAATGTTATAAAGAGAATATAGATTAAACTCCTTGGATTAGAAATTTTTCCCATACTGTTATGTTGTTAGCACCTAGAACAGTGATTGGCATGTTAAATACTTTCCTAGTCTCAGTTTTCTTATCTGTAAATAAGATTAATAATGGATCATATTTCATAGGGTGTTGTATGCCTGTTATATAGTGAGTGCTGAAGAAATAACAGCAAACATTTTTGTTATTATTGAAAAGTTTGTGCATGAAGGTTCATCTTTGATCTGAATCTTTATGTTTCATTTTGATGAATGTGAATCTGAGTAACATTAAGGAATAAAAACTAAAACCATTATTATTATCTTTACTTCCTTAAGACAAATATTTGCTCTGCAGTAGAACAACTGTTCTTAGCTTATTGCTGCAAAGAATTCCTAGGCCATCGGGTGCTATAGTTACAAAGTACGAGGGGCTTTCTGTATAGATTCTCTCATCCTCAAGACACAACTTTGGAGATTTCTTTAGGAACAGCAGACACATGATAACCATTTGATTGGAAGCTCAGGTTTAGATACTGTTTTTAAAATACTAAATTTGTTTATAGATAAGGCCATAATCTTTGAACTGTGTAGTCATTAGGGAAAGCAAAAAAACTGTTGTATGTAAATTCAGTATTAAAATCAGACTTCAATAGTTGCAGTACCCTGTGAGTAATTTGAAAACAAAGTGAAAAAGCTTACTATTCTATCGAAAATGGAATAACAGAGGCCACATGTATTCACTTTACACCTACCTAAAGCAACCAAAAGTAGACAAAAATATATGAAACAGTATACGTCACATTGGACATTAGGTAATGAAGGACAGTGATCCTTAGCAATGGAAGATGAATAATATGAGTCCTAAAGTTGTACCAGCATGTTGCCTTGTGAGAGTTTCCAAGTGCCGCACAGACAAGAGGAACCAAGGTAGAGCCCATCTGACTCCCTGAACTGTGGAGATGGAGCAGATCTCTGAGAGTCCTAGGAGTTAAGACAGCTCAAGTTTATAGGACCAAGTACCAAAAATGAAAAAGCTACACAGAGGGAAACCCCAAAAGCCTGCAAAAAATCCCCTTTATATACTTAGTTGAATAGTGATCAGCAAATGATCCAAAAACTTCATGAGTGTAGAAAAATACCCAAATCTATCTTCTGTAATATATAATATGAGATGCATATCTCATGAGATTAATCCATCATAGATTTTGAATAAGACATGGCAATAGAAAATATGCAAAATGAAACACAGAAGGCAAATATAAGCATAATTAGAGCCTCTCACAAAGGGAGGAGACTGAAGAAACAACAGCCAAAATTTTTCCGAATTTGATGAAAGCTATAAGCCTACAAATCCAAAAAGTTCAACAAACCACATCACAGAAAATTACAAGAGCATCACAATAAAATTTCTAAAATTACTCATTAAGTCTTAAAAGTAGCCATAAATTTTTTAAAAGCCATCTTAAAGCATTGATAGAGAAAAAAGCTTTTGTCACCTAAAATTCCATACCCAAAAAAATATCTTTCAAAAATTCATGTGAAATTGTTTCTTTCAGACGTAGAAAAGCTGAAGGAATTCAACATCAGTAGATTTATATTACAAGGAATGTTGAAAGAAGAAGTGCTTTAGCCAGATGGAACTATAGATCTACATGAAAGAAATGAGAGTACTGCCGGGTGTGGTGACTCAGGCCTGTAATCCCAGCACTCGGGAGGCTGAGACAGGCGGATCATTGTGAGTTCGAGACCAGCCTGGGCTACCAAGTGAGCTCAAGGCTAGCCTGAACAGCATAGTGAGACCTTGTCTCAAAAACACCAGGGCTGGGGATCTAGCTCAGCGGTCTAAGTGCCTGCCGGGCAAGCGCAAGGTTGTGAGTTCAATCCCCGGTGCCGCAAAAAAA
>RJWT010001952.1:23363-44088 GCA_004365215.1 Cuniculus paca | reverse complement strand
GTGTGCCACAACACCTGTCCTGGTTTTCTGATTTTTTGAGACAGAGTCTTACTGGGTAGTTCAGGCTGGCCTTGAGCTCACTATGTAGTGCAGGTTGGCCTAGAAGTCACAGTAGTCCTGCTCTCTGCTTCCTGAATGCTGGGATTATAGGCATGTGCCACCAGGCAAGGTGGTACTTGTTATTTTTAAAGAAAGTGTGAGGAAGTGTTGGTGTTTTTGTGTTGTTTAGTGTTATTTTTTGTATTAAGTCTAAAATAAACTCGTATTAGTCCACAAATATTGATAATAACTTTAATAAAGAACACCTAAAATGATTTGGTAAAAACTGCATGGTAAAGTCTATTCTCTCTGTAGGAAAAAATGTAGTCTTTTTTTTTTTTTTTGCGGTACCGGGGATTGAACTCACAGCCTTGAGCTTGCCAGGCAGGTGCTTAGGCCTCTGAGCTAGATCCCCAGCCCTGGTGTTTTTGAGACAGGGTTTCACTATGCCGTTCAGGCTGGCCTTGAGCTCACTTTGTAGCCCAGGTTGGTCTCGAACTCAAAACGATCCGCCTGTCTCAGCCTCCTGAGTGCTGGGATTACAGGCGTGAGCCACCAAGCCCGGCTAAAATGAAGTAGTCTTTACAAAGAATTTTTTTTTAAGGAATTGAGAGTTATCCCTTTAAAGCTATCCATTTATCCATTGGATAAAGGCCTGTCTAAATGATACCCCAACTTGTTTAACAAACTAAGGAACCCAACTAATTTACTTGATAACTAAGATTTTACATCAGGAGGATTAATTATTGTGCTTTGCTATAACAATGAAATCATTAAGACTAGTAAGCTTTGTGGGAACGATGATCCTCTTTTAAATAATCTTGGACTGCTTTGCTTTTTGAATTCTTTTTAGATCCCTCCCCATCCCTTTGCTGTTAGGCTGGCAACTTCTACTTTTCTGTGCTTTCAATGTGTGTAGTCAGCCTCTCACCATGTAATTTGCATATAACTCACTATGTGTCTGGGAATAAATGGTGTTAGAGATAGTATATTAAAAAAATGAGAGTATCTCCATAGCAGTTTGTGCATCCCGGATTTTTTTTTTTCTCCCTATTTTTGTTCTACACAGTAATTCTAGTAGGGAATTATGGTTAGAAGTGTACACTTTGATAATTAACCAGGTTATTCTCAGCATTGTATGTTTAAAAATCATTGTACATTCCAGACATTGCCTTTTTCTTTATTGAAGACATTTTATTTCAAATACAGGGTTTTGTACTTGATATAAAAGTACAGTAATGAACTATAATTTAGATTGTTTTGTAGATTTGCTTAGTCTTAGATTTGCTCTTTGAAAATTCTTCCTACAGCTGTGTTAAGAGTTCAGTATATCAAGACATTAGAAAATAGAAAGGCAAGCCACAGAATGGAAGAAATATTTGAAGTACATATAACTAATAAAGGACTTAGCATATCTCCATAACATGTAATGAACTCTTATAAAACCGTAAGATAAAACAGAAAGGTCATTTTAAAAAATGAGCAAAAAAACTATATACTTTATTTTAAAAAAAGATCCCCTAATCACTAATCAACTATTTAAAAAGAAGTTGATTAGTTAACTGAAAGTACAGATTAAATAGTATTTTAACTACAATGAACAAAACTGAAAAGACAACAGTAAGTGTTAGACAAGAATTTGCAGTGGCGGGTGTTTCTGCTGACAAAAGTGAATTGTTCAACCATTTTGGAAAGTAGATGGGTGGTCTCTGCTCTCATTATCTAACAGAAATGCATACTTGAAAGACACATGAAACTGTTGACTAGCATTATTTTAATAGTCAAAAACTGGCAACTATCCAAGTATCCACCAATAGTAGAATGTGTAAGTAAATTCTGGTGTACCCATGAGGTCTATCCTCAGGTTGTGTTCATTCTGTGAAGTTCTCTAGAGCTTTGTTACCCAGAGTATGGGTTATACAACTACATCTACAACACCTGAGAACTTACCAAAGGCACAGAAGCTTCATCTCCAAGCCAGATAGATAAGTTCTGGTCTACATATAATATGATCCTTAGACGGTTGTTATTTGGGAAACACCCCTTTAGATGGGGCTTTCTGTCCTGGACTAACATCCCTACCACCCTGGGCCTGTTAGAAGTGCAGATTCTCAGGCCCCACCCTAGACCTGCTGACTCATACTCTGGAGACTTTTATCCAGCCCCAGGAGTCATGAATGCAACCTAAGGTTTCAGAGTCTGTTTAAATGGACATGTCTGAAGAAGTCTGCAGGTGATGCTAAACCAGGAGTCACACTTTGAGGTCCTCTGCTTGCAGGATTAGGCACGCTTTTTATAAAGGTCCAGGTAGTAGTTTTTGCAATACTTAGAGTCTGTGTCACAACTCTGCAACTCTATGGTACTCTGAAGCAGCCAAAGATACTACATATATAAATGGGCATCATATTTACCAGTAGAACTTTATTTAATAAAATAGTCTGCAGGTCGAATTTGGCTCATGTGTGTTGGGAACCCCTGCTCTATAATAATGAGAATAAATAAATCAGACCTTAAATAAATCATAAGTGAAAATAATGTTCAATAAAAGATAACATTAAAAAATACTACATAATTCTATTTATTCAGAGTTCAAAAGCAGAACAAATCTTTGTTATTGATGGCCATCAGAATAAAGGGGGATGGTGGAGGTTATGACAGGAATAGGGCATAAGGGGCTTTCTAGAACATAACGTTTTTTTTCTTGAGCCAAATGAAAAATGATGCACATTCCTGTAGTAAAATTTGAACTTGGTAAGCCTTCTGGAACATAGTGTTTCATTTCTTGAGCGAATTAAGCACACTCCTACAGTAAAAGTTGAGCCTCATGTTAAGTAATTTAAATCATTTAAAAAATGCTAACTGGATAGATGCATTATAAATTGAAATTTGTATGAATTTTTTCAGATGATTTTAGAGTCATTTAGACTATTGGAATGAGATTGTATTTCTCAGTTAATTAGAGTCTTGGCAAATTTGAGAAACACTGAAGGTTTATAAATTGTGGGGCTGGGTGTGGTGGCACATGTCTATAATCCCAGCACTTGAGAGGCTGAGGCAAGCAGCCTGGGCTACATAGTGAGTTCAAAGCCAGTCCGAACTACATAGTGAGACCCTTTGTCAAGAAAAGGAAAAGAAAATGTGTAATTTCCTTTGTCTTCAGAAGCATAAATTATTAAAACTCTGCTATAGATCTTGTCTCAAAGTAAAACATAAAAAAAGGGGTGGAGTGGGGATGGGGGAGCCTTGAGATATAGCTTACTGCAAAGGTTTTGAATTCAATCTCCAGTATTGCCCCAAAAAAGTTTTAAATAAATGTGTGTCTCATTTCCATTTCTTCTCATTATTCTTGTGTTCTTGATCCCTTGCCCTCCTAACTGGGTTGTTATGGTCCCATCTCTATCCTTGCTGTATTTACCATTTTCCTGATAATTCTCTGTTTGATTATCAGGTTATTAATAGTATTTTTTGATTTGTTTTGTTTTTGAGACAGGGTCTTGTTTTGTAGTATAGGCTGACCTTGAACTCACTGTGTAGCCCAGACTGGCCTCAAATTTGAGGAGACACTCCTGTTTCAGCCTCTTGAGTGCTGGGATTATAGGTGTGTGCCAACATGCCCAGTCATTAATGGTTATCCTGGATGCTTTCTCATTTTAGTCAGGAACTTGTTATGTAGTCAGGCTGATTTTGAGCCTAGGCTGACCACGAGCTTGCAGGAATCCTCCTGCCTCAGCCTCCCAAATTCTGGGATTACAGGTGTATGCTATCACACCTAGCTTTGTTGTTTCTTTAGAGCTGTAGGTCTCAAACATTTTAGTTTCAAAATCTGTTTATACTTTCAAAAATTGAGGACACTGAAGAACTTTTGTTTTATAAGGGTGGTTACAATATTGGAAATCAACAGAAATAAATATATTAATTCACTTGAAATAACATAATAAACACATTACATATTGACATGAATGACAATTTTATTAAATGTAGCTGTTTTCTATGAGAATATCATTGTCATATAATTTCTGCAAATGTATATCGTCTGGCCTAATAAAAGCCAGATTCTCATCTGTTTCTGTCTTCTGTTGTGATATTTGTTATAGCTGAATTTTATAAAAAAAAAAAAAAACAGCCTGCACATGAATGTGTAGAGGAAAAGAGATGAGATTATAATGTATATTCTTTTATTTACATAAACCCAAATGGCAGTTTTTAAAAAAGTTAATGGCAATATGAAACCCAAAAGTACATTAATGTTTTCATTTTCTAGTACATTAAATAAAATCTCTCAATCTAGCTTATACTTTGAATTTCTCTTTTTTTCTTTTCTGTGTGATTTTTGTAACTGTCCTCTGTCATTTGGAGATACTGATTTACTCTGAAAAATGCAGACTTTCTCAAGGTTGACACATTTTGTTTTATAATACCGAAAAGTGGTATTTGTTAATACTGTCACTGATATCATCTGAGAAGTCTTCTTAGTATTGAGGACTTAACTTGTTGTCCATGGTGGTAGATGTAAGTTTTCTAGAATTCTAATTTACCTTCAGATTTTTTTTTTTTTTTAGGACGGGGTGTTACTATGTAGTTCAGGTTGGCCTTTGAAGTCACTGTGTAGCACACGTTTGCCTCAAATTCAGTGGTGGTCCTCCTGCCTCAGCTTCCAAGTGCTGGGATCGGGTGTGTGCCGCCATACATGGCTCCCTTCAGAATTTTGACTTTTTGTTATTGGAAACAGTGCTGGTTATTTTCCTTCCTGTTCATTTTTGAAAAAATGTCTGCCAAACACCTAAGCCTAAATACTCATAATTTACTCAGTCATTATTCTTTTAAATAAAAAAAGAAAGAAGCTAGTTCAGCTTACCAATCAGTGGCACAAAAGATTTTCCTTGAGTTGGAAGTAGTGTCCGTGTACTTCCCATTTTGTCATATGGAATATAATAGAATGAATATTGAAGAGAATACATTTGATGAGGTTAATTTTCAATGCATAATTAAAGAAAGTACCTGGTAGTAAAGAATATAATGACTACTAGTATAGTTTTGAGAGTCTCTGTCACAGTTTTTTTTTTTTTTTGGGGGTGGGGGGAGTCTTTTCAAGAGGGTCTCACTGTGCAGTTCAGGCTGGCCTTGAGCTCGCTTTGTAGCCCAGGCTGGTCTTGAACTCACAACGATCCTCCTGCCTCAGTCTCCTGAGTGCTGGGATTACAGGCATGTGCCACCAGGCCTGGCTTCTGTCACAGTTTTTTATCCACCATTACCTTTGTATCTTCAATGGAAATGTCAACTTGTATAAAAAAAGTGACTCATTCTTAGTGTTTTAATCTTTGGATGCATGGAGATTTGTGGTTTAAGACCATACTTTGAATCTTGGTTGCTTTAGGGCTTTCTTCATGAATTACATCACACTCCATGGATATAAGTGTTAATAACCAAGAGAATGTTTAATGATAAGCTTGTCCTTTTTTTTTAAATTCTTTTTTATTGGTACATTTTAGATACACATAATGAAAACATTGTTCATAGAGAATTTGTACATAATAGATCTTGCTTCTTCTTTTTTTTCCCTCTCCCCTCCCCTCCGGCCCCTCTTCCCTACCTATTTAGAAAATCTTTGTTTCTACTATTTTAAAATTTTAAAAAATTTTATATTAAAGAGAGTAAAACCAAACAAAATAAAACAATAAAGCAAATCAAAACAGTGAAAGTGATACAGAACTTCAAAACAGAATAATAGGAAATCAATAATGGCTACCATAATGGCTCTTGTTATCTTCAAAATTGCTGCTCATACCATCAGACATAATAAAATCAAACAAAATAGAACAGAATAAAACCAATCAAAACTACATTGAGTAAAACAAAACAGTAAAATGGAACAAAACAAAATAATGAGAACAATATTGGATTTCAAAAACAAGGCAGAAGGAAATCCCCCATAGTTGCTGTATTGCGTATTGTTAACCTCTAAATAGATGCTCAGACTACTGACTTTAGGCCTGCAAAGGCAATCAAGCATTACTAGCATTAAGTTGTTTTGGTTCCTCAGTTGCTATCAACTCAGCCTGTGTTCCCCCAAATCAGCTGGTTGCTTATAGGGTGGGTTCTTGTCTGCCAGCTTGCATGCCAACTGGCTCATGGGAAGGGCAAATTGGCTTGTTTCTCTTGCAGGCTTGTTCTTTTTTTAAGAAGCAATTTTAAATGTCCTGTAGAACTTCCTTCTTTTAAAAATACTTATGTTTTCACTGTAGGAATGTATCCTGTCAGGTATAATGTCAGTGAATGGAAAGAAAGTTCTTCACATGGATCAAAATCCATATTATGGAGGAGAAAGTGCATCTATAACACCACTGGAAGATGTAAGTATTAGTAAAAATTAGCATGCCTCTTATAATTTGAGAATATTTACCTGTGAATCTCTAGTTTATTCCTGAGAGATGGTTTAATTTGTTTGAATAGGGTATCTGGCCAGGTGTGGTGGTGTACGCCTGTAATCCTAGCACTTGGGAGGCTGAAGCAGGAGGATCACTACAAGTTCAAGGCCAGCCTGGGCTACAAAGTGAATTCAAGGCCAGCCTGAACTTCATAGCAAAACCCTGTCTTTAAAAAAAAATAAAGAATATGTGGAGTATCAAAATTTCTAAGATTTGAGTTTGGGGTTTGTAAAAATTTAAATTGTGACCTTTGTTACCATCTAGCACTTGTTATCAAAGTTAATAGAATATAGACAAGAAAGGATGGTAGGGATGCCTGATGTGCCACGGACAATGCCAGTGCATTCCATATGATCTTATTTATTCTCTCAAGTTACTCAGTTACAAAAAGATGTATTTTTATCCCCAGTTTTCAGATTACAGAAGTATCTCTGTGGTGTTATAATCTCAGAGGTAGATTGTAAACCTATATTATACAACTTGAAGCTTAGTTAATTTTGCCATACGGCTCTATTTATTTTTTTTTGAGACAGAGTCTTGCTGTATAGTTCAGACTGGCCTTGAATTTGAGGCAATCTCTTGCCTCTGCCTCTTTGAGTGCTGGGATTACAGGTGTAATTACACACCTGGCTTGAGGCATTTCTTAGGTGTGTCTTACTATTATTTCTCTGTGGGCCTTATAGAATATTCACCTGTATAGATATGAGCTGTACTGTGTTTGTAAGATACTGTGTATCATCAGTGACTTAGAATTAGGAAGTTTTTTTCTGTATTCAGGAATACAGAAAAGGTGAAATAATACTAGCAATGTATCAGAAATCTTATATCAGAATTCCTCGCTTAACATTTTTGTTTTTAGTTTTTTGAGACAGTGTCTTGCTATGTTGCTGGCCTTGAATTCAAGGCGATCTTCCCACTGAGCCTCACCAGTGTTGGGATTGCAGCCATGTCCCAGTATACCTGGTTTAACATTTGGAAATATTTGCTTCACCTTCATACCTTTTTTTTTTTTTTTTTTTTTGGTGGTGCTGGTGATTGAACCCAGGGCCTTTGTACTGAGCTATATCTGCAGCTCTAGTTTTTGAGACGAGATCGTGTTCAGTCACTAAATTGCCCAGGCTGGGATTGAATGTGCAGTTCTCCTTTAGCCTTCCAGACCTGGATTCACGGGTGTGTGCCATATGCCTGACTTCCTGTCTTTTTTTTCTGTTGGTGTTTTTATTGCTTTCGAACAATTGTAAGCAACTTAGACATCAGGATATTTGACCCAAATACAGAGTCTGCCCAAAAAATGTATGCACACTTCAGGAAAAGCAAAAACTTGTGTAAATATTGTAATGCTAATTTATCGAGACATCCTGAGATTAGTATAAGTTACCTTTGGCCTCTACAAGAAGTGCTCAAAGTAGTGGCCATGAGGTTTCAGAGATTAGTACTGCAAACTGCTGCTTGGATAATCTTGTCATTGAGATTGTTGCATGTACATTTTTAATTTATTCTCTAAGGGACAGCAGTGACGGGTTTTCAGCTATATATATAACACAGATAAAAGTCTACCGGTATTAAGTCAGGAGAATGTGCATCTTACACAAATGTTTCTTTTCCTGATGTGTCTATACATTTTTTTTTGGATGGACTCCATATTTTAGCACTCATCTGTTAAGAATAGCATTCTCTTGTATAAACACAATACTATATTATATTTATGAAAATTGATGATAATATATAGACTATATTCAGATTTCCCAGTAGTCCTTAAAATGTTTTATATAGCTGTTTAATCTACTTAAAATTTTTTTTTTATTCAAGTGCTTGCCTGGAAAGTGCGAGGTCATGAGTTTGATCCCCAGTACCAAAAACCAAATCAAAACAAAACAAAACAAAAAAACAACAACAACAAAAATTTTTTTAAACAATACAGGGTGTTGAACCCTGGGCCTTCTCATTGAGCTACAGCACAAGACCTTTTTCTTTTTTCTTTTTTTTTGAGACAGGGTCTCACTAAGTTGCTAAATTACCCATGCTAGGCTCAAATTTATGATTCTTTTGCCTCAGGCTGCTGGTAGCCTTTTGGTTTTAAAACCAGTATTAACTAAAAGTTCATACATTACAGTTTTGGTGTTTCTCCTTACTCTCTTAATCCACAAAAGTTTCCCCACTTTCTTTCTTTTGAGAAGTCTGCTAGATTATAAGTAACTGTTATTACTTCACACTAAATGATGTTAGGGGCCACATAATAATATCAAGTTACACTGTCATTAATGATGACTTTGATCCCTGCTTCAGGTGATGACCACTAGATCGCTCCTTTGTAAGCTTGTACTGGTACTGTGCCTTCCACCCTTGGTACATTTATTAGCTGATCTTGCTTTCTTTATTACCTACGTGTGTGTGCGCGCGCGTGTATGCATATGTGAATATTCAGAGACTCACGAACCTTTACTGAGTATCTATCAGTTCTGCTTGTATTCTGCTTCACTGAACAAAAGGATTCATGAATTTATTTAATATTCTCAAACTTTAAATTGCAGGCTTCTATCTAAGCTTTACTCAACTCACAGAAATTATAAATTGATTCCTACCACAAAAAAACAAAAACAAAAAACACCCTGCAAGAAATAGAACACCAGAATGTTTTTGGAGATGATGGATATGTTTAATATTTGACAGAAAAGTTGTCATGGGTGTGTGCATATAACCAAATGCATCAAAGTGTATAAAATGTGTGCAGTTTATTATGTGTCAATTTGGGGGGGAAGTTGAGTTAGGATCTCTCTGTGTAGTTTAGACTGGTATTGAACTCACGTGTAGTTCAGGCTGGCCTTGCTCTCAGAGGGCCTCCCATCTCAGGCTGCCAAGTGCTGGGATTACACGTATGCACCACCATGCCTCACTTGTTTATCAGTTATACCTCAGTAAAGCTTAAAAAACAATGACTAGAACCAATTTTAGTTATCTTTTCTGATTTGAAGAATTTAAAATGTATTTTTAAACCTATACATAACTTATAGAAGCAAAATTAAGCCTTTGTTAACTTTTTCTTTAGGAGAGAATAAGTTTAATTTGTAATGGTTTGATTTCTCCAAATTATAAGGGATGTATTTGCAAAACTAGTATGTCACTGACTGATAGTTTTGTGCTTTTGCTTTTCTGCCAGTTAAAAAACAAACAAACAAACTTGCAGTATTTTGTGTTTCTGAGTTAAATAATATTTACACATGTATTGTTGGAAAAATTTTGTTGGATAAAAAATGAAGTACCCTTATCTTTTATCTTATGTGGTAGTGTTTAACTTAATCACACTACATAATCAAAAAGATAGTTATATATTGCAATGAAAAATTAAGTTTTGTGACATTATGGGTATTTTTGTTTTGCTTTTAGTTGTACAAAAGATTTAAATTACCAGGAGTACCTCCAGCATCAATGGGGAGAGGAAGAGACTGGAATGTTGACTTAATTCCCAAGTTCCTGATGGCTAATGGTAAACAGTTCTAACTTAATTTTAATTATGATAATATGTTGAATCAGATTTAGAAATAGAAACTACTCTTAACATTATTCTGGGTGTGAGGAATTGGACTTTGTTGAAGAGAGTCTAGAGTTGGTGAGAACGAAAGGAAGAGGATGTGACTTACTAGTAAATGACTGTAAAAACAAAATTCTAGTTAACACAATGCAAACCCAAATTGTAGACATTTTATAAATATCAGTGGTTTTTGTTTTTTGAGTCAGGAGCTCTATGATTTGTGATATGTACCAAAATTATGAATATTTGTAACAGATTTTCCTCTTGATTCTTTGGTGACAATCTTAAATTACTAGGCCTGCAGAAATAGTCATTTGAGTGTTTTTCTAGTTTTTAGGCTTTTAAACTTTTTTCATCATACTTTTCTTACTTTAGGACAATATGAAATGTCATTTTAATTTAATTTAATTGTAGTTTTTGAGGCAGGGTCTCAGTATGTAGTGTAGGCTGGCCTTGAACTCATCTGTAGCCCAGGCTGGCGTCGAACTCATGGTGATTCTCCTACCTTAGGCTCCTGAGTGTTGGGATTGTAGTCCTGTGTCACTATCCCCAGCTGAAATACCTTTTTAAATTACTGTGATATTAATATTTTTTCTGAGATGACATGCAAATGCTAAATTTTGCTTATAGATGTGTTTGTATTTCATGAAATAAAATATGTGCTACTCTTCCTCTTTTTTAAATGTATATTCGATAGCTTGTTTTAAAAGACTACTTGGAGATTTTCTGAAATTTAAAATTAACTGACTGAATTCTTTTGAGGTAAAGTATAAGCAAAAATTGCTATTGTCTGAGTATAGGTAATAAAATTATTTTCTTAAAATTAGAAAACAGTTAAGTAGAAAGAAAGGAAAAATGTGACAGTCTCACAATCTTTTCTAATTATGGCTAATAGTTTGTAATTTGATGGGTAACATTTTTTAGGGGGTATAGATAATAAAATTATTTTCTTAAAATTAGAAAACAGTTAAGTAGAAAGAAAGGAAAAATGTGACAGTCTCACAATCTTTTCTAATTATGGCTAATAGTTTGTAATTTGATGGGTAACATTTTTTAGGGGGTCCTTGTTAATATAGTATGCTTTTTAGTGAATATATTTTGAATGTGCTGTGTTGTGTGTGGCTAGAAGTGAATTTTGGGGATAAAAGCTATCATTAATTGATCGATCGATTATTTATTTATTTATTTAAAGTACTGGGGATTGAACTCAGCGCTTTTTCACTGAGCAACATCCTTAGCCTTTCATTTTTTATTATGAGACATGACCTCACTAAGTTGTTAAGTTGCCTAGGCTGGGCTTGAACTTGGAATCCTTCTGCTTCGACCTCTGAGAGTGCTGGGATTATAAGTGTGTGCCACCATGTCTGACTAGCAGTGGTTGCAGGGGCCCCATGTTTCTCTTGCTGGGGATTGAATCCAGAGCTTCTCATATTATAGGTAATTGCTGTACTGTTGAGCTAAATCCTCAGCCTGTCAATGATCTTTCAAAAGTATTTTTCTTTTTATTGTTACATTTTTCTTTCACCAGTAATGCTACCCTTTTCTTAGTAGCTTTATCAACCCTTGATACTACTTCAGTTTTTGTCATATTGAAAGGTAAAATCTGGACTTTTAAAATTCCTATTTGTTAGAAGATGGAATGAATTTTAGATATCTACCTGCTTTCCTAGTCTTTACTGAATTGACCTGCCTTGTGCTTTGCATATTTTCTGTTGAAGTTTTTCTGTATTGATGTGAAATTCTTTATAAATCAGGTTATTATCCCTTTATTTTTATTTTTTTAAATTTTTTTTTTTTGTCTTTTTGAGCTAGGGTCTCGTTATGCAGTTCAGGCTGGCCATGTGCTCATGTTGTAGCCCAGGCTGGTCTTGGACTCGCAACAATGCACCAGCCTCAGCCTCCTGAGTACTGGGATTACAGGCATGTGCCACCCGCCCGGCGTTATTATCCCTTTAAAGATACATTGAAAATATCTTTCCTTGTTTGTGATTTGCCTTAATGTCTTTTTTTTCTGTACAAAATGCTTTTAATTTTCATGTCATATAGGTTGATCTTTTTTCCTTTGTATGCTTAGAAATTTTCTTTCCACCTCCATGTTATAAAAGTACTAATATTTGCAGGCCTGGAGTGCAGCTCAGGCATAGTCTTAGATTTAATCCCTAGCACAGGGTCGGGGGCACTAATACTTGTTTTTAGTGATTTTACTGTTTCAGTTTTTTGCCATATAAACTAACTTGCTCATTTTACCTACCGTATAAGCAGATTCACCTATTTTATGAAATTCATCTACTTTATTATATTATTGATTGAAAAGTAGAAATTAAAATTAATTTTTTCAAAATGACCAGTCAACTTGTCCTTCAGCACCGTTTGTCTTTTCCATTTTGACTAGAACTTTTTTCGTATATTCAGTTTTTATAAATTACACTTTTGTACATGAGTTTGTATTGTTTTCCACTAAATTGGGAACCAGTTCATATAACTGTACAATATACAAGTCCATTAACATCTGACCATATACATCTTTCCTTATCACTGTATTTATTTTTAAAAGAATTTTTAAGTGTTTAACTACCTTATTGTTTTTATCCTTTCCAATCAGCTTTAAGATAATTTTTATGCCACAAAAGAGTTTACTGCTTTTGGTGTATGAGAATTCTTAGGCTTATATGAAGATAATACTTCTAATTGCAAGCCTGGTTCTTTATCTGATATTGGTGTTCACTTTCATGAATATAAATTGACTTGGAAACATACTTTTGAGTTGCCTCTCTTTGAAATATAATAGCATCTATAAAGCAGCCTAAATCCATTTGCAATAGTACTATAATTCTCAGCCTTATGCCTCTAATAAGTATTTCATAGCTTCTGAAAACCAAGTTAAAGAGTTATTAATCTTGAAGTTGTAACATTAAAAATACTTCTAAATATGTGATAAGTATACATTCCGTTTGTGCATTTAAAATAACCTTTGGAGGTTTTTTTTGTAATTGTTGGACAGTGTTAAGGAATTGGGGAGCCATTAGTGACAAAAAATGCACATTTATTTTTGTAGTATTGGGGATTGAACTCAGGGACTATTAAGCTGTATCCTTAGCTTTTTTAATTTTTTAAAATTTTGAGACAGTCTCAGTAAATTGGCCAGACCCGTCTTAAACTTGCAGTCCTCCGGATTCATACTCCTGGGATTATAGGCATATGCTACCATGCCTACACTTGTTTTGCTACTTTTTAATGGTAGTGAAGTGTGTTTTTTGCTTGTTTTTTTTTTTTCCTTTTTTTTTTTTTTTTTTTTTTTTTTTTTTTTTTTTTTTTTTTTTTTTTTTTTTTTTTTTTTTTTTTTTTTTTTTTTTGAGACAGGATCTCACTTTGTAGTTCAGGCTGGCCTCAAACTTACCATGTAACTCAGGCTAGCCTTGAACTCACAGCAATCCTCCTGCCTCAACCTCCCGAGTGCAGGAAGTATATCCATGTGCCACCATTCTTGGCCAGTGGTAGTAGGATTTTAGTTATGGTTTGAATTATGTGACTTTTCTAGGTCAGCTGGTCAAGATGCTGCTGTATACAGAAGTTACTCGATACATGGATTTCAAAGTGATTGAAGGGAGCTTTGTCTACAAGGGAGGAAAAATCTACAAGGTTCCTTCTACTGAAGCAGAAGCCCTAGCGTCTAGTAAGTAATTTCATTTTCTCAGAATAATAGATTTTATAGTGAAAAGGGATCTCAGAAATCTATCCATCTGGTCAACTAATATTTATTGTCTGTCATGTGCTAGACCTTTTCCTAGGCAGTTGGAGCTATATCAGTGAATTTTAATAGCATGTACAGTTTAGGAGAGAAGAGAGGTAAAACCAGAAAACTTTCCTTTTCATTGTCTTTCTACCAGCTATAACCTACTAGTAGGAATATTGATTTAATAGGAAGAGTGGGCATTTTAGGTGGAAGTTTACAGCAGTCTGTTCATCTGTATTTTTTAGTGTAAAAAGCAGTGAACTGGTTATCTAAGACTTCATTAAAGTAAGTGATCAGCAGCATAGTCAGTATCCAGCTTTGCTTGATGTTAATTTGTCTTTGATATCTTAAGCTTCTTTTCTCTCTATATGCCACAGTATATCTTAGTATTTAGAAGAGGAAAAGAAAGAGTATTCACAATTTTAGGCATTTGGCCAAGTGTAAATCAGGGTCGTCATAGGAGAAATGTTGAGATTAATGTATTCATAGATAATGTTTTTTTCAGTCATATTTACTTTGTATATAGTAAAAGACTAATTCAACTTATGTTTAAGTAAATCCTAGTTATAATTACTTGTAATCGTAAGGTAAAATTTATGATCTTACAACTGACCTGTTTTAGTTGTGTGCGTTTATTTTAAAGTCTTTTGTAAAACTGGAAGCTGCATTGTCAGTTCCCACATCTTACCTTATACTTGCATTCTAGGAGCTTAAGTTAATGATATGCATTAACTGTCTTATATATTTTTCTTCATTGACCTATTGTGAATGTGTGCTTTTTGAAAAATTCTTTTGTAGGCTTAATGGGACTGTTTGAAAAACGTCGCTTCAGAAAGTTCCTAGTGTATGTTGCCAACTTTGATGAAAAAGATCCTAGAACTTTTGAGGGCATTGACCCTAAGAAGACCACAATGCGAGATCTGTATAAGAAATTTGACTTGGGCCAAGATGTTATAGATTTTACTGGTCATTCTCTTGCACTGTACCGAACTGATGAGTAAGTTTTTTATGTTTTTAGATTTGTATTTTTCTTGGAACTCTTTGAGTTTCCCAATTCTCCAAAGTGGAAATTCTAATATAGCCAATTCGATATAGCCATGTACTACGAAAGATGAGGTTCTAGTTTAAAATTAGCACTGAGTCTTAAGGGAGCAAGAAGGTAATGAATTGAAATCATTTCAGAAAATGACTTTCAATTGAGCAAGAAAGAAAACTAATACCTGTTTTTGTTTTTTTTTTTTTAAACATTTTCTTTTTTCCAGTTACTTAGATCAGCCATGTTGTGAGACCATTGATAGAATTAAGCTTTACAGTGAGTCTTTGGCGAGATATGGCAAAAGCCCATACCTTTATCCACTCTATGGCCTTGGGGAACTGCCACAGGGATTTGCCAGGTAAGAGCCTACATTTAACCTGTTAGCTCTGACTGTGCTGATCCTGAGCTTCCTCCTCAACACAGGCAGGTAAGGTGCGGTTTGACTAAGATGACTTCCTCTGAGTGACAAGATAAAATTTATGTATAGTGCAACAAAGATCCTATGTTTAAAAAAAAAAGTTTCAGTTTTAGCTACCCACATGAATGTGAAACGTTGTATCACTATGGTTTTAATTTGCATTTCCTGCTAACTAATATTAAACAACTTTTCGCGAGCTTATTGGCCATCTGTACAATTTTGTGCTGTGACTGTCTTTTTGCACATTGCTAAAGATTTGGGTTGTCTTTTTGTTTTTGGTTTGTAGAAGAATTTGATATATTATGGTGTCGAGTCATTTGTCAGATGTATGTATTACAGATATTTTTTCCTAGTCAGTGACTTACCTTTTCATAACAAGTTGTACATTTTGATAAAGTTGAGTATATCAAAATTATATCTTTATGCTTAATGCTTTGGGATCCTATCTAAAGGTACAGAGATACTCTCTTTTTCTGGAAGCTTTATAATTATACCTTTGTGTTTAAATATATGGCTCATCTTGAAATAATGTTGGTATGTGGGAGTGAGATAGGGCTTGAGATTCTCTCCTCCATTCCTCATTCTAGTATTTAATTGTTCTAGCAGTATTTATAGAAAATACATTCTTTTCCAGATAAGACTTGTTGTGGTAGACATTAGGGTAGACATTAGGGTAGAATTAAGGTAGACATGTCTACTCTGGGGCCCACTTTCATTCCAGTGATTTGTTTATATTTCTTATGCTTGATTGTTGGTTTTGGTGTAAATCTTAAAATTAGGTGATGTAACTCTTCCTTCCAGTTAGGTTCTTTTTCAAATTTGTTTTGATTGTTGTGGGTCCTTTACGTTTCCATATATTAAGAATCAGGTTGTCAGTTTCTAGAAAAATGCTTGCTGAGATTTTGATTGGGATTGGGTTAATATACTGGCTTTTTGTGGGGAGAGTACTAGAACGCGATCTCAGGACTTTGCACCTGCCAGGCAGGCACTTTGCCTCTGAGCTATATTCCCAATCCTGATTGAGACTGAGTTAAATCTGTCAATCAGTTTGGAGAAATTTTTCAGTGTAATAATAGTTTTCTGATCCATGAATGCGCTGCTTTGCTCTCCATGTATGAGAGGTTATTAAAAATATGATGAATGTTAACAAATGTGTTGTAATAACATGTTGTCATTAATTCTCAAAATGTTTCAAATATACTTTTCCCATTGTTCTTGGCAATGCATCTTTTGCCATAATTTTTTTTTTTCTTTTTGCGGCACTAGGGATCAAACTCACGACCTTGCGTTTGCCAGGCAGGTGCTTAGGCCACTGAGCTAAATCCCCAGCCCTTGTGTTCTTGAGACAAGGTCTTGCTGTGCTGTTGAGACTGGCCTTGAGTTCACTTTGTAGCTGTAATGTTGTTTTTTAATTTAAATATGTGCTGCACTTGTATTTGGTTTTTGTCTATAGTGCTTTGAGATATACCACTTTGAATTTGTTCATGTGCTATTTTATTTTACTTTGTTATTTATATGTGTGTATGTATGTATTTATTTGTTAGTTTGTTTTATTTATTTATTTTTTGGTACCAGGGATCAAACTCATGACCTTGTGCTTGCCAGGCAGGTGCTTTTGCCACTGAGCTAATCCTCAGCTTAATAATAATAATTATTATTTTTTTTCGTGGCACCGAGTATCGAACTCATGACCTTGTGCTTGCCAGGCAGGCGCTTATGCCACTGAGCTAAATCCCCGGCCCTGTTTGTTAGTTTTTTTGAGACAGGGTCACACTATGGGAGTTGAGGCTGGCCTTGAACTTACGTTGATCCTCTTGCCTCAGCCAACTGGAGTACTAGTATTCCAGGCATCCCAGAATGTGCCACCACACCCAGCTTAATTTTATGTTGAAGTTGCAGTACAATTTGGGGGGAAAGGGGAAAACAAAGAGAGAAATGGAAAGTAAAAAAGATTAAAATGTGATATCAGTATGTATATGTACCAGTTTCTCAAGATGAGTGTTATGCTGCATATCACAAACATTAAAAAAAATACAATTGATTTATGTTTATTAACTTTGTATCTTGTGACATTGTGCTTATTCTACTGGTTCACTTATTCTAGTTGTCTTGGTTACTTTTTTCTCGTTGCTGGGACAAAATACCAGATGCCCAAAGTGAAGCGAGAAAAGGTTTATTTAGCTTACAGTTTCTGGGGATTTCAGTCCATAATCAGCTGACTCCAAGGCAGGGTGGCATGGCAGTGGGGCAACACTTCAAGGCAGCAGCCAGAGCGAAAGGGGGCAGCTGTTCATGGCAGCTACAAGTGGCAAGAGCAAACCGCACCAAAAGGAGAAAACACGCCCCCATTTCGACCTTGCTTTGTATGTCAGCCCCACCCCTGGGTGGGTGCAGAGCTCACACCGCCAATCCCAGTGCTACACAACGTATCAATCATTAAGTGTTAGATTCAGCTGCTTCCATGACTACATGAGGCTTGGGCGGGCCATCTATATACAAACCGTAACACTAGTTTTATACATTTCTTAGAATTTTTCATGTACATAGTCTTACAATCTGTGAAAAGCAAGATTAGAACCTTCCTTTACAGTTTTTATGTTTCTTGAACTGCCTAGGATTTCCAAAAGAATGTCGAAGTGGCAAGAATGGGCGTTCTTACTTTGTTCCCAGCCTTAGGGAGAAAGTAGGATTTTTTTTGCTGTTAAATATGTTTTATATAGTTTTCTGGTTTTGTTAAATTCTTTCAGTTCTATTCATAGTGTGCAGAGTTTTTTTTTATTATTATGAATGGGAATTGACAATAAGTTAATCATGCAGATTTTTTTGTCTGCTGTTAATATAGTGAATTACACAGTTGACTTTTGAACATTAAAATATCCCTGTATAGCCAGGATCAGCCCCTTATCCATGATGTTTTTCCTTAGTGTTAGATTTAATTTGTACTTTTTATGTGGATGGATGGATTTTTGTGTCTCCATTGGTTTATTCTTGTAGTGACTCTTTGCATCAAACCTTGATAATGTTATAAAATGAATTGGAAATATCTCCTTGTTTTCTGGAAGTTTATAAAGATTGTTACTCATTTTTCTTAAATGTTGCATAGAATATATCAGTGAATCCATTTGGCCTAGACTTTCTTTGCAGCAAGTTAATTTTCTTTCAACGGAATCAAGATTCTTCACATGTACTATTTCTTGCTGCAGTTTTCATCTGTTTTTCATAGAATTTATTTTTCAAACAAGTTATTGAATTTATTGATATAAAATTATGCTCAATATTCTTTACTACCCTTTTAGTGAGTTTAAGATTAGAAATGATATTCCTACCTTCATTTTTGTGAGTGTAATTTATATTTTCTATGTTCTCACTGGAATCTAATTAATTTTATTCATCTTTTCAAAGTACCAATATTTTAGCTTGGCAGATTTTTTTCTCTATGTTTCATTCTGTTCTTTCTTAATTTCTATTTAATTTTAATTTTTGAGTTTACATTGCTTTTTTTTAGCTTTTTAAGGTTGAAATACTGTTGATTTTGTACTTGTTATGTAATACGATATGTAAATCTCTGTAAATCTGCACTATCCATTATGATTAGTATCTTTCTTGTGACTTTTTTCTTTGACCTTTGGATTATTGGAAAGGATATTAATTTCTAAACATTTGGGGATTTTTCTAAATATTTTATTGTTACAGATATCTAATTCCACTGTAATCAAAGAACAATCTTATAATCTTCAGAATTAATTAAGTCATATTTTTTGGCTCAGTATATGATCTTAGTGAACATGCCCTTGAACAGAAAGTGTATTTTATTTTATGTTTTGTTTTGTTTTGTTTTGTTTTATTCTGTTTTGTTTTGTTTTTTGAGATAGTGTCTCACTTCGTGGTCCACTCTAGCCTTGAACTAATTCACTTTGTAGCCCAGGCTGGTCTTGAACTCATGGCAGTCCTCCTGCCTCAGCTTCCTGAGTGCAGAGATTATAGGCATGCACCATGGTGCCTCACCTTTAAAATGACTCTTGAAGACAGCATATAATTAAATCTTGCTTTTGCACCCATTATGACAAATGTTGGCTTTTTGGAATATTTGATCCAATTGTATTTAATACAATTATACATAATTTTTTCTTTTTACATTAAACAGTTTAAAGACATGAACAGAAGGTTTGGGGGTGTAGTTTAGTGGTAGACTACTTGCATAGGGTGCAGGAGACTGGGTGTTAATCCCCAGCACTTAAAAAAAAATGAAGGTAGCTATTAATATTTATGCATGTATGTGCCATTTTTATTGCTGTTTTTCACGTTGTTTACATCTGGTATCATTTTTCTTCAGCTTCCCTTCTGCTTTCTATAGTATAGTTCTGGTGGTAATGATTTCTCTCAGCTTTTATCTGAAAATATTTCACTTTCACTTTTGAAGAACTTTTGCTGGCTGGAGATTGTTTCCTTTTAGCACTTTGAAGTTGCTTTTCTTTTCATTGGTGCCTCTGATTTGAGTAAGTTAGCTGTCATTTGTGTCAGTGGTTGTTTCCGCCTATGTAGTATGTTTTTCTCCTCTGGCTGTGTTTAGGCTTTCAAGATTTTCTTTGGTATGGCTCTTTCACTAGGATTTGCCAGGTAGTTTTTTGGGGGGTAGCGGGTTGGGGAGGTTATTGACCTGTTTGTAGATTAAAATTACTTCAAACACTTTTTATGTTAAATGGAGAATTTAAAAGTCATTTCTTCAGGTATTTGGTCTTTTTCCACTCTTTCTGGAACATCAGTCACGTGCATGTTGATACATTACTCTTTAGGTTAGGAAGGGTCTGGGGTTTTTTTTTTTTTTGGTCCCTTTTCGTCTCCTTCATATCGGATAATACCTATTCATTTGTCTTCTAGTTCATTGTCTTCTTTTTCTGCTATTTTCCATAGGCTGATAATTCCATTCAGTTACTTATTTTTTTATATTTTAGATCTTATATTTTCATCTTTTTATAGTTCTCATTTTTATGATTCTCTATTAAACTCATTTTGACTCTTAAATGTATTTATAACTGGAATATTTGTCCTTGAACATACCAATGAACATTTTTAAAATAGCTGCCTTTTAGCTCATATATTTAAACATTTGGGTAACATGGGCATCTATTGATTGCTTTTTCTGTTTACTTTGTATCACATTTCCTGTTTTTTCACATATCTGGTAATTTTGGATTGTATACAGGGCATATGGATTGGGAGAGATGTTGGGTTCTTCCTCTGAAAAATTGATTTTTTTTTAAAGACAATAAAAATAAAATTAACAATAAAACAGTTTCAAAACAGGCTAGTAGGAGAGTAACAATAAGTAATACATTGTGTATTGTTATCTTCATAGTAGTTACTCAGAGTGCAAGATACAGGCATGAAATACTGCCCAAACAATATTAGCACAAGCCTTTCTTTTCAGTGAACTAAGAGAAACTATCTCTGTAACTGTCTTGTGTATATTATACAATAGATATTGTGAATTGGGAAGAAACTGTTCAAAAGAAAAGAGAAATTGTGATGGGGAAAAGGGGAAAGC
>RJWT010001952.1:0-23263 GCA_004365215.1 Cuniculus paca | reverse complement strand
TCAGTTCTCAGTACCAAAAAGTATATATATACTTTGTTTGAGTGGGTCTTTTTTAGTTTGGTTGAAGAGTTGAATACTAAGCTGTGTTCTTTCTGGGATTACCAACCTCCAACATGATTTTAAACTTTAAACTTGTTTTTTCTGTGGCCAACAGTACTAATCTTGGCTTCCCTCTTCTACCCTTTAAAGCTGTTAAGTTTTCTAGATCCCTTGGATTCCAGTTCACGTATAAGCACTTTTCGAGCTAGTTAAGATTTGAGATTTTACTACAGATTTGTTGAATCCTTTCTTTGTGGTCCTTCCTTCTGTAGGCTTTTCTTGTATAGTTTTTATTTCCTTTGACAGTCTCAAATGCTGTCTTAGCGTCCCTCAACTCTGTAAGGCCTCAAGCTTTCTGTTTCTGTTCTAGCTGTCCAAGTTACAAAGACTAAATAGTTCCCCTAGGGAAGAACTACATGTGTCATATAAAGATCTCGATCAGTGGCTTCCCTTTGAGTCTTGTCTTCTTTTTCTGCCTGCTATAGGTATTCTTCAGTGCCTTCTGATAATGCTTCCCCCTGTGCTGGTCGTGGGATTGCACCCAGGGCTTCGCACATGCTAGGCAAGTGCTGTACCATTGAACTACATCCCTAGCCCCCCCTTTTTTTTTCTCAGCACCGGGGATCGAACTCAACCTCGCGCTTGCCAAGCAGGTGCTTAGGCCGCTGAGTTTTTTTTTTTTTTTTTAAAGCAAAACAGAAAAGGGGATAGAAATAATACAGAGTTTTAAAAAAAATAGTAGGAAATTAACACTAATATATTGCATATTGTTATCTTAGAAGTGGTTGTTCAATTTATAAGATTTAGGCACAAAAAAATTCTCAATCAATGAAAGCACAAACTGTTCTTTTGGATCTTTAGTAAAGGTCAGTATAGATTAGTACAGAGATTAGTAGTATATCTATCTTATATACACATACATACATACATACCTATGTACATATAATCTTTTCCCTTCTTCCTTCTCTCCTTTCTCCTATCCCAGTTGTTCTTTCCTTTTGAGCACTTTCTTTCCCTTTCATTATCACAATATTTATTGTGCATTTTGGATCTTATTACTTTTTCAGGTTTTTTTTTATTATTTATTTTTTACATTAGGGAGACTACAATATTTACAAATTGAGTATGATTTATTTCACTTATGAGTATGGTTTCAAGTTGCCTCCATTTACCTACAAAAGCCTCAAGATTATCCTTCTTTATAGCTGAGTAATATTCCGTTGTATAAAAATACATCATCTGTTTTTTTCTTAAATTCCATACATATACTATCTATTCAATTTATTAAAAATTGTAGTAAACGTAATAAACTGGTGCTCCAAATGTATGTTGTTCATGTGGAAGACACTACAAGAGAAGACACAAGAGACTGCCTTGCAATAAAAAGTGCAAATTCCTTCTACAGAGATGGAGAAATAAAAGGAAAAATCTAGATGGCTAAAAGACAATTCAGTGTGCACATTTTATTTAGTTTTGTACACTGCCTCAATATGAATGGGACCGCTTTTCTACTTGAGCCATTTGTAACCAAAGCAAAATAACCTAAGTAATACAAAGTATTAAAATATAGCGTAAAGATACAAAACCAGCCGTACTAATTCTAGGTAGGAATGTAATTATGATGTTACATTTTTTTATAATCCACAGTTGTGTCTAGGAAATCACACAAACATAGATCACTGATTTGAATGAAACACATAAATTTGTAGCAAAACTTTTTAGTCATAAAAACAAAATTATCAAAGAATGCACAAAATTAATGTTTTTTTTTTTTTTTTTGTGGCACCGGGGATTGAACTCATGACCCTGTGCTTGCCTGGCAGGCACTTAGGCCGCTGAGCTAGATCCCTGGCCAAAGTTAATGTTTATTCCACCCTTGTGTCATATTCCTGGATCCTTTACCAGTGTTACATGAGGAAAAAACAAAAGCAAAGTAAATGAAAACCTGAAATCAAAATCACTAATGTTATCATCAAGTAGGGAAACAAATAAAAATAGCAGCCATCAGCAAGAGTACAGCAAAGATAATGCTGTGAAAAGAAACAAAGAAAACGGTGTGCATCATACTCTTTCAAACCAGGAAAATATGCTCCTCCATACAATGGAAAGTAATTTTCTTGTTACAGAAACACAAGCTCTTTTTTGAATATCATGAATGAGTAAAATGTGTTTGTAATGGTAATTCTATTAAGCTATTACACAGCAAACCAGGAACACATTTATGGATTCTGGGGATGATGTGTACTGAAATACTTTGATTGGGATAGTGGATATTCTAGCAGAAAACCAAAAACAAACACAAAACCCCAAAACCCCAAAAACAAAATAAAACAAAAAAACCCACAGAAGTAACAGAAGTACAAGACAAAGGTGAATGAGACTTCTCTTGTATCTTAGCAACATTTAGATGGAATCAAGTTTAAATGCAGTCCACTTTACTTTTGAAGAAGCTTTGGTTCAGCTCCCAAAGTTTGATTGCTTGATGCAGTCACCTATGAGAATACTTAGAAGGTATCTTCTTAAGGAACCTATCTTTAGTGGTAGAGCCACTCTTAGTAGCTGTGTCAGCATGGGACTGATAACCAACCACTTTCTTTGGAAGAAGTCCTAACCTTTCCTTGTATACTCTCCTTATGTGTTGAACAGCCTGTTTTCACATTTGGTAGTCCATATTGCTATCTTACCACCTTTAGCTCTAACATTAACAACAGCTCCACACATATCATCACTACAGTCATCAAATGATTCTCCAATAAGGCACAGCAGTGTTTCTAGCCAAAAGCCATCTAGGTCACTTCGACTCTGCTGTTTGTTCAGTGTGATTAGCCATCATCCTCCCCATTTGTTTTTCTCATCTTCCCAAACGGGCTCAATACCATCCTTAAAAAGTGAGTAGTCACAGCCAGGCATTAAATTACTAGACAACTGGATATGGTTGTATAGGGCCCAAAAGTCCTAAACAGTGTCAAACTTGGAGATCAGTCGAAGGTTTATTTGCCAAGTTTTACTTCTGTCATTTTTAAAAACCAGAGTGCCCATCTGTTCTGAAGAGGATGTTTAATATAGTGTTCTGGGTTAGCAGAACCTGAATTAGATTCTGTTTTCTCTTCTTCAGGTGGGGGATTAGGAGTAGGGGTGGTTTCTGGTTCCACAGTCGCCATCTTAGATTGATTTCTACCACATCTGTTTTATCCATTTTGTGGTCGGTGGGCATTTGGGTTGCTTCAAGATTTAGCTATTACAAATTGTGCTGCTATTAACATGGGTGCACATATATCTCTGTAGCATGTCGTTTTCAATTTTTTTGGGAAAATACCCAGAAGGGGAATAGCTAAATTGAATGGGACTTCCTATCCTAGTGTTTTCAGGAATCTCCACACTGATTTCCACAGTGACTGTCCCAGTCAACACTCCCACCAACAGTGGAGAAGAGTTCCTTTTTCCCCACAGCCCCACCAATATTTGTTGTCGGTTGATTTCTTGATGGCAGCCATTCTTTCTGGAATGAGATAGAATCTCAGTGTTGTTTTAATTTGCATTTCTCAAATGACCAGTGCTGTTCAACATTTCTTCATGTATTTTTATTTGCCATTAGTATTTCTTCATCTGAGAAGTGCATGTTCATCTCACTTTTGGATTGGGTCTTTGAATTTGAGGGTTTTGATGTTTTTCAGTTCTTTATGTTCTAGATAGAAGTCCTTTGTCTGAGCCAGCCCCTTTTATTTGAGATGGGGTCTTGCTAAATGGCCCAGGCTGGTCTTGAACTTGCCATTCACCACACTCAGCTAAGGCAGTTTTTATGTCCAGAGTTTATTTATATGAAGGAGAATTAGGTCAGTCAGTATAAGTGATTCCTCTACTACTGGTCAGTGCTGTTTTAAACTTTGTATTCTTAACTGTGAGTATGGGGTGTCAGTTCATGTTTTTTACATTGTTTCATACAGTAATTTATGCTTTGACTTAAGCTAACATCCTTTACAAGGAAGCTGAGCAATTATATTTACATATGTATTGCATATAATTAACTCTGAGGAGGGAGACTAGCAATTTAAACTTAATACATTATCACTGAAATTTAAAAAATTTCCTAGGCTAAGTGCTATTTATGGCGGTACCTACATGTTGAATAAACCAATTGAAGAAATAATTGTGCAGAATGGAAAAGTGGTTGGTGTAAAATCTGAAGGAGAGGTAAGTAACTTTTACAGTTTAAAAATACGGTATTCTTTTGGGGAAAATTGTATTATCTACTAAGTACTTTTTTGGTGTGGACATTGGTGTTATATTTTAGACTATGATTTTCTTATGCTAAGTTTGTATTATGATAAAGGACTAGTATGCTAGGTTGCTGTGCTTCAAAAGAAACAAAACTCTTAATATTCTTTTGTGTCAGTTATTGCTTCTCTTAGGTCTAAAATATGCAGCATTATGGATGAGTTTTAAGTGGTAAGTATTACATAATTTAAATAGTGTGTGTTGGTGCCTATCCTCAAATTTTTCTTTAAACTTAGCTTTATTTGCATCACTGCAAATAGGTTGGAGTTCTGAGCAGTGTTTCTCAGATTTGAATCACTACAGTGCAACTCTTGATTGCAGTCTGAAGAGACTGTCCTTAGGTGATGATGCTGATGTCTGTTACTAAGAAAAATTCCTTGTTCTTTCCCTTTATCACTATATAACTGAATTTTTCTGTCATTTCACTTAGTTACTGTCCTTAACAGTTCTGTACTAGAGGATGTACTCCAAAATACTGCCTTAGGTATTTATGCCTAAAATACTACAAGTTAAAAGCTTGAACTGAGTGGGATTGTAGGAACCTTTTATTTTGTTTTTTTTTTTTTGTACCACGAATTGAACTCATGACCTTGCACTTAGGAGGCAGGTGCTGTGCCACTGAGCTAGATTCTTGGTCTTATAGGAACCTTTTGGATGGTATGTATTTTCACTTAAAAATTCCATCAGAAATGAAGATTTGCAGTTAAATTTTAGTGGCCCATATGAGGAGGTAATGAGAGAGAAAATACAGGACTGGCCTAGGGAAGAATGTCTAATAATAATTTATGAGAACAGGTTTTATAATCTTGTTTATCCCTCACAGTGATGCCCAGGAGCAAATCTTAGTTAGGTCTTGTGTAAAATGAGGCTTAGATTAAGAAACATCCACAAAAGGCACACAACTGTCTGAGTGGCTCTGGTTGACTGGGGTCAGTGTTGTTGGTGTTCTGTGGCCATAGTCCTCGTTTATAAGACACCTGGGGATTTAGTCCCTGTGTTTGAAGATGCTGAGTTTGTACACTTTATCTTCCAAAATGTTATTTAATTGGGTATTTACAGTTTGAGTGTATATTTCAGGCAACTTCTTTGTAATCTTTCACTTTGACTTCATCATACTTTGATTAGAAACCACTCTAAATGAAATACTACAAAACCAGAAAAGCAAGAAATCAGATTTCGACATGATCGTCATAAGATTTTATTATGATATACTTCTCAGATCTGCAGAACCAGCACCATTTTACCATCTGGAACCAAAGCACTTCATTCTTAGACTTCCTTAATATTTAAAGTCGTTTTATGGATAATTTATCAAAGTAACTGGGCATGGTGGCACATACCTGTCATCTCAGCTACCTGAAAGGGTGATGCAGGAAGTTCTCTAGCCTGAGCTCAGCTGGTGCAAGTTGCTGAGATTCTGTCTCAAAAATAAAAATTAAGTTGGGTGTGGTGACACACTCCTGTAATCCCAGAACTTGAGAGGCTGAGGCAGGAAGATCGTTGGAAATTTGAGACTAGCCTAGGCTACAAAGTGAGCCCAAGGCCAACCTCATCTGAATAGCGAGACCCTGTCTCAAAAAAAAACAAAGAAGAGCCGAGGATATAGCTCAGTGGCTCAGTGGCACAGCACCTGATTGGCAAGCGTGAGGTCATGAGTTTGATCCCCGGTGCTACAATAAATAAATAAATACATACATACATACATAAAATTAATAAATAAAAGGGTCGAGGTTGTATTGTTGTTCAGCGTTTCCTGGGTTCAATCCCCAGTACCTTAAATAAAGAAGTGTGTATAAAGGATAGTGAAAACTATTACTAAAAATTATTAACACAGAAAGTTTAAACATTGATCTTTTTTAGAGCAAGATTAGTTTGGAAAAAGACTTAAAAAATTAAAAAATATTGACAAAAGTCGTTTTGGCAAAGTAGGGTAGGTCCAGATTCTTCTTAACTACGAGGGAATATGGTCTTTCCCTGTTGAACAGATCCCTTAAGGATCTTGTACTTCCCTGCACTTGCAGAATTATATTGCGCATTCCTCAGATCTTGAGTTTGAGAATGTTTTTGACATTGTCACTTGAGGACCCATTATCTTAGATGCACTTGTTTGATCAACCTCCCTATTGCCATTTAGTGTGCTGCTATTGATTTGCAGTTGTTGTTTCAGCTATTTCATAATTGGAAATACCTTCCTGTGTTCCTTTTCTTCTTTTTGCCAGTTACAGAAAAAAATGAAAAATTCTAATTTCTCATATTTATTGAAAACATAAACTGGACTACAAAAATCTTCGTAGTAATGCTTTACAGTGCATGTAGAAAATGAAAGAATGGCATTTTATTACTGGTGCTTCATCCTTCTAGTTGGTTCCCTCATTCTTTTATTATTTAATTTCCACGATGATGAAATGGTCAAATGGTTTAGGACAGGACACATGTCATCATTAAGATCTCACTGTGTATATTAGAGTTATAAATGATACAGTGGACACATAAATGTTTTACTGGAACACTAAGAAAAAATAAGTCATGAAATATCAGTGCTTACAGATAGAACTACTGTAAAAAGAAACTCAAACAGTTAAGTTTAAAAATTATTTTACTATTCCTGATAGTTCATGGGCTAAAAACCAAGTAATCTTGCATTGGCTGGTACCATTATTGTTGTAGATTTATACTCTTATTATAAATGTTGCAGATTTATCATAACTACCTTTGCTTTTAGCATAATTGTTATTTGGGCTATATGGATGTTTTAATAAGATTTTTGAAAGTTCTATTACTGGTTTTTCTTTCATTTTCTTTGCTTTGCATAGCTGTCTTTTCAGAGCTTTGCTGTGAAAGAGAAGACGTTATAATACATTTATCTTGCAACTGAAATTTTACTTACAAACAGGCTTGAGATGATGATTTTGGCCTCTATGATGTTAGTAGTAGAAACTTTTTCTAGACATGCACATATGACAGTCCTTATACATAGTATTTCATTTAGAATCAGGATTTGAATTCTGAGCAATCCAATTCTAAGACTTACACTTTTGAATACTAGGCAATATCCATGGAGAATTTAGAGGCATTATTGGTAAAGCTAGCATGCATGTATGTATGTATTTATTTATTTAATTTTTTTCTGGTGTGGTACTGAGCTATGTCCCTAGCCCGCTTTTGAAAATTCTATTGAAGGGAAATTGCATCACTTTTTTTTAGTGTTGGGGTTTGAACCTAAGGCCTTGTAGATGCTAGGCAAATGTTCTATCATTGAGGGATATCTCTTGCCCAATATAAAACATTTCATTTCCCCCAAAATTTTAAAAAATGAGGATAAAGTACATGTAACATTTATTATCTTAACCATTTTAAGTGTGTAGTTTATTGGACTTATTTACTAATTTTTGGCTTTTTGGGATAAGGTCTATGTAATTCAAGCTGTCCTTGAACTCAGGCTGACCTCAAACTTGTGGGGATCCTTCGGCCTCAGCCCCCTTAGTGGTGGGATTACAGGCGTGCAGTTCATCGGTTTTAAATACATTCATAATGCACAGTGTCACCACCGTGCATCTCTAGAACTTTTTCATAAAGCCAAACTCCTTTATAGTAACTCCATTGTCTTCCTCCCAGTCCCTGCCACCATCATTCTATTTTCGGTCTCTATGATTTTGACTGCTTTTAAGTATTTCATGTAAGTAGAATCATATAGTATTTGTCTTTTTGTGAATAGATTATTTCACTTAGCACATCTTCAAGGTTTACCTGTGTTGTAGCATGTCAGAATTTTCTTCCTTTTTAAGGCTGAATAAATATTCCACTGTAGATATAGACCATGTTTTGCATATTGGCTTGTCTATCAGTGGACAGTTGGGTTGTTTCTACATTTTAGCTGTCAAGAGTAATGAGATTGGTATATGAATAAATAATCTTTAAGACTCCACTTCATTTTTGGGGGGTATTATATACATGGGAGGATAATTCCATTTTTAATCTTTTGAGAAGCTGTCATGCTATTTTTGACAGTGGTTATTCATTCCCATGAACAGCACACGATTTTTCAATGACCTTGTCAACATTAATTTTGTTTTTTTGATAGCATCCTAAAGGCCTTGAGGAATTACCTCATTGTAGTGTTGATTTGCATTTTGCTGATGGGATGTTGCACATCTTTTCATGTGCTGTTGGCAGTTTGTGTATGTTTTTGCACAAAAGTTTGTTTAAATTTTTTGCTTAGCTTTGAATCTGGTTAGTTTTCATGGAGATTTAGTGCTTAATAAACTCTAGATTGATATCCTGTATTGGATGTTTTTTCAGATATTTTTCTCCCATTCTGTGTGTTGTATTTCTATACTTTTGGTAGTGTTTCTTGACTCCAGTTTGTCAGTTATTTTTGTTGGCTGTAGCTTTGATATGTATGAAGTCAGTACAAACCCAGTTCCAGGAAGTCTGCCCACATTTTCTTCTAAGTTTTAGTTCGACTCATTCACTTTTTTGGGGGGGGGGTATATGATGTTAGATTAAGACTTCATTCTTTTACATGTGAGTAACAGTTTACCCTGCACTATTTGTTGAAAACATTGTCCTTTTCCCAGATGGTCTTGGCACCTTTGTCAAAAATCACTTGACTGTAAAGGTTTATCTCTGGATTCTTTTTTTCTGTTCTAGTGGTCTTTATGCCAGTGTCCTGTCTGTTAATTACTTAATGAGCCTTCCTGCTTTTTCAGGATTGTGTTGGTTATTACCAAATTCAGTTCCTTATAACTCCATGTAAATTTTAGGGTGCATTTAGTTTAACAGTTTTCTTTTAATACATGAGCATGGGTTGTATTTCCATATATGTATGTCTTTAAGTCTTTATGTTTCACTACAGATTGCTCGTTGTAAGCAGCTCATCTGTGACCCAAGTTATGTAAAGGATCGGGTAGAAAAAGTGGGCCAGGTGATTAGAGTTATATGCATCCTCAGCCACCCCATCAAGAATACCAATGATGCCAATTCCTGTCAGATAATTATTCCACAGAACCAAGTCAATCGAAAATCAGGTGAGTTTTGAAGCCTAGCATGTTGGTGGAATTTTGCTACATTGCTTCATTTCACTCCAAATTCCTAACTTTATATGCAGTATCACAGTGAAAAGACTTTAGTTTTTAAATATGGGAAACGAAATATGGGTCCTTCTGACACCTGGAAGCATCCTGCACCATTGTGTTTACATAGACTGAGAACCCTTAGCATCCATCACTTTGAATGTGGGTTGCCCCCATTGTGGTGAATAGACTGTGACAGCAGGTGAACTGTGGAGGTTTGTTTCCTAGAGGAACAGATTCCACTGTATTTTTGAGCTAATGACATTTACAGTTGCTTCTGTAGCATTACTTGTGAAGTTAATTCTTTGATTTTTTTAGCAATGTGCTAGAAAACAATACTCATTTTCTGTAATTTCCATCAGTATTTGGCTCTAAATTGCAACAAATGTGTTTGCTTTAACCAGTTTTGAACCATTGTGTTGCCATCTTTCTTTTAACTAGAAGCCTTACATCTTATCTAAAATTTAACTTAAAAGGGATTATCTGCTTTAAATAGTTAAGAGCTATCTGCATGATTTTTTTTTTAAATAAGTGATAATGAATAAGGGAATTTGGACTTAGTCTTTCATTGGTTCCCAAGCAAGCCCTAGATCTGTGAAAATCTCTTTAAAAAAGGGTCTAGTAACTACTTTCTTTTTTTATTTTTAATATATTTGAAATTGTTTTTTCTTAGAATGATTGTATATAGACCAAGTTGATAACAGGAATTATATTCGTTTATTCCAACTCAAAAACACCTTTTGCTGATCCGAGTTTTTAGTTGGTTTAATAAATGAGGAAATCAATTTTTTGTTTTGAGATAGGATCTCACTGTGTAGTCCAGGATGGCCTTGAACTCAAGGCAGTCTTCCTGCCTCAGCCTCCCAAGTGCTGGAATTGCAAGTGTGCACCACAATGCCTGGCTGGAAATCAATTCTTGACAAATTCTTTCTTTGCTGTTTAAAACCTTTCCAAATACAAGGTCTAATGTAGAAGAAAATTCAAGTGTTAATATTGTTTGGCAGATTTTTCAGGGAGTTACTACAGAGCTGGGATGAGATTTCATTCAGTTCGCAGTCACATAAAATTCTTAATCTCTAATAGGATAGAAAAAAATTCTAGTTATTATTTACATACTTTACCATGACCCTTGCCTCCATACAGAACTTTAGCTTAGAAGATCTTGTGCATTTCAAGTAACATTAATTAGCAACTCGGTGCAATACAGTGATACATAAGTGCACCGCTTCCCTTGTTTATGAACTCTAGGTTGTGAACTGCTGTTACTTGCTTCTAGATATCTATGTTTGTATGATCTCCTCTGCACACAACGTGGCAGCACAAGGGAAGTACATTGCCATTGTTAGTACAACTGTGGAAACCAAGGAACCTGAAAAAGAAATCAGACCAGCTTTGGAGCTGTTGGAACCAATTGAACAGAAGTGAGTGTTGCATTCCTTTATGTTGATTAAAGTATAAACTCAGGTCTTGATTGTGGCCTTGTGAGGGTACCAAGAACGTGGTTGGCAGCTGCTGTGTGAATGTACTTACAGTGTCTCGTCTCTACTTGTTTTAGTCACTTTCCTCATTGCTGGAACACAGTTCCTGACACCTGCAACTTAAAGGTGGAGATTTATTTGCGCCCATGGGTTTTACAGGTTTCCATCCATAGTCATCTGGCTCCAAGGCCTGAATGGCATGCTGGAAGGGTCTGGTAGAGGAAAGCTGCTCAAGTGGCCTTTAGAAAACAGAGGAAGATACACCCAAGTCACACCTGTAGTGAGCCACCTTTACTAGCCACCCCTCCTAGCAGCGAGTCAGCCATAGCACATCCATGGTCCAGTCAGTCACCTCCCAAAAGCCCTACCTCTGAGTGAACACATGGGAATGTGGGGTCTAAACCTAACACTACTGGTACTAGTCTTAGCCTTGGAGCATAGGACTTCAGGCAAAGCAGTGACTGGGTGTGGGGCCAACTAACCTGCCAATACAATTTTTTTTCTCCCTCTAGATTTGTTAGCATCAGTGACCTCCTTGTACCAAAAGATTTGGGAACAGACAGCCAAGTGAGTGTGGTGATCCCAAAAGAACATTATTGTGCTTTATTGGGAAACATCTCTAAATAGTATTTTAAGTCTTTGCCTCCTTTATTCCCAGATCTTTATTTCCCGTGCATATGATGCTACAACTCACTTTGAGACAACCTGTGATGACATTAAAGACATCTATAAAAGGATGACAGGATCCGAGTTTGACTTTGAGGAAATGAAGCGCAAGAAAAATGACATCTATGGGGAAGACTAACAGCAGTAAATGTTAATATCTAATTAGGACAAATTTAAAATTTGGCAAATAATACATGCTGTATGAAATCAATATTGTAAGGCCTGCTTTTGTAATCACAATGGAGATTGAAGAGCGCTGTACCAGTGAATATTCCCCTTCATCTTTCTAATCTTATGTATTAACTTTTCATGGAGTGGCTATTCAGATTGACTGGTTACCTTTCTGTTCAGTTTAACCAACCTGGCTTTTTTCTAGTGAAAGAAGAGTTTTAAAAAGGTTGTGTTACCAGTGTGGATAACTTGATACAGTATTTGTATCTTTTAATCAGTGTAGACTTGGCAGTTTTGTGCTTCTGCTGCTCAAGAGATGGATCCATACAGTGTGTGCCATCTTGACATTAAGTGGATTCTAAATTAAATATTCCTTACTTCTGGACAACATCTTTAAGTTTTCCCTGTACGTATTTTGTGTTATGTCAAATAATTATGGGCAGGGCCCAAATAGTATAGCCACGAGTTTGGTTCATGTGGACACAGACTTCTAACCAAACTCCACAGACTAAAGGGAGTGTTTGAGAAAACCAGTATGTGTTGTTTTAACTTAGGGAAAATGAGAGAAGGGGAAAGGAACTTATCTATAAAGCAGGTAAAGTGCAGAACCATCTTTTGTATCCCAGGTGCGGCTTCTTCAATGGACCAAGCTGCAATGCAGTATTGATTTGACAGAGCCTCTACTTCGATGATGTCTGTCTCAAAATGGCTCCAAATGATTTCTGTACTGCAAAATAAAGCCAAACTCTGGAAACCACTGCTCTGTATGGTTCTGTCTGTTGCATGAGGGCCGCAGCACAGCTGTTGCACATTGCATTGGAGAGCTGAGAGTGATGCCAGGGCCAGATATGCATAGGACCCTGGGGTGTATACAGCTCCAGATCTGGATGTGTCAGAGCAGTTAGTCCCTGCCCTCCAATGTCACTGAGAAGACCCACATTTTATTCTTGAAAGAACATGAACGCTGACACTTGTTGGTTAAGTGTGTGTGTGGTACTGGGAATTGAACTCAGAGCCTTCACACTGAGCATCTCAAGTACTTCTTGAGACAGGACCTTGCTAAGTTGCCCAGGCTGGGCTTGAGGTTGTGCTCATCCTGCCCGAGCCTCGCAAAGTGCTGGAATTAACAGGTGTGTGCCATCACGCTTGGCCTGGTTTTGGTAATCTCAGCAATGGCGCAGAGCAAATATTCTTTTGTATAAAAATAAAAGCTATTGCCATGGATAAGTGCTGTTTATAGCAGGCTTTTATAAAAATAAAAGCTATTGCCATGGATAAGTGCTGTTTATAGCAAATTCATTTATAAATGAATTTTTCAGGTGCAGTAGGTACTTTAAATGATAAACTAGTTTTTTGCTGATACCACTTTTCTCCTTCATAGTGTTAAGCCTCACTATATATGCAGCTGCTTACCATTTTAAAAATAATTATGAAGAGGAACTAGATCTAGAATAGGGTGATAATTGAGTGTTATTGAGATGGTTTATGTGATTTAACGCAGAGTTCCTCAGCTTCCGCTAGAGATATTTTGAGGCAGATCCCTTTGTGATGGAGCTCTCTGGTGCACTGCAGAAACCAACAGCATCTCCCTACAATGACAATTCAAAATGTCTAGGCACCAGATGATAACACTGCTTTATCTACATGAGAAAATGAAAAAGTTTCTTTAATTCCTGTAATAATTCTGTGAACTTTAATGCCAGCAAAGGAATGAGCTGAACTAGTAATAAATGCAAAAAAGACAGCAAAACATTTTCATATTCCTCAACATACTTAATAAACTTAATGTGCCATCCCTGAAGAGAGCACAAAGATAATGAAGGTGCAGTTCTCTGAGGAAGTTCACAGTTCAGGGGAGACATTATATGGTAAGTCATTAAAAAGGCAGTGTGGAAATGGGGAAGAACAGCTTTCTGGGTAAACATCTGAGGTTTAACTAGCATCCGGCAGACAGTGGTAGGTAGGAGGTCCTTAATATTTTTCTTAGTAATTATTTCAAAAGAATTTACCAATGTAAAAGGTCCCCTAATTCTTATTTTAGGGAAAATATTGTTAGTGAAGAATGTCAGTGGTCCCCTTGACAAATACAGTAAAACTGGCACTTTTGTTAAGCAAAATAAGAATAATACAGAAACCGTTAAATGGCTGCATAGTCTTGTAGAATGGGTACCTGAAATTTCTTGTCTGTAGCTGGCTACTCAGTGTACCTGAATTTGGAAGGGAAGAACACTGGATGCATATGATGCAGGTCAGTGGTAGCTACAACAGAAGCCAGGCCAAAGGGCTCTATGTGGTAGGAATCCCTGGAAACTAGTTAATCCTAAAATTGCTAAGAAGTTTCATAAAAGCTTAATTTTTGCTCTTAAAAATCACTGGAGAAAGAATTATTTTTAGTTGTCTTTATTTAAAAAACAAATCAGTTATAAAAAACTGCTTCAAATAGATACTACGCATCTTTTACAAATGGTTTTGGTTTTGTTTTAAAGATTACTGTAGAAATTCTAATATAAATAAATGATTCTTTTTGAATGGCTGATTTTAGTGTAGTATTAATAAGTGGAAAAGTTTATAAATGGGTTTCATTTAGAAAAGTGTGTAGTGTTGCTTGTTTAACAGCAAATAAAACCATATTTTAAAAAAAAATTACAGTTCTTTACAAGGGTGGTAAAACTGAAAATACCACAGAACATGCAAGAACAAAGCTACTTGTTAAAATACTTATTTTTGCTCCAGCTACATAAACATGTTACGAAATTCTTGTTCAGTTTATAGCTTTGAAGGCATAATGTTTCAAATAAAAATAAATAGTATTCATTCAACACTGCAACCCAAATCTAATGACAGTTAACTGCCACTGTAAAGTTAGACATTCTAGCAAAATATAAAAAGTGAAGGAAAACTTTCTGAGTTGTAGAGCATTGAGTTTTCAAATACGAGGAGACTGTATCTTTTTTTAATAGACAGGAGAAAAATACTGTTTTGTTGGTGGTGTCCTCCATGTGTAGGCAAGCTGCAGCTGAATCACCTGTATAAACACAAAATTGGTAAGAGAAAATGAACAAGAAATATTTTACAAATAGGATTCTGTATCTTAATTGGGCAAACTTTTATGCATAGTATCATAGTATTAAGGTTATACTGTCCAGTGTCCTGGCAAGCCAGGTTAACAACCAACCTACTTTGAATTACTACTGGTAATCTCAGTGATAATTAAGGAGGCTAACAGTATTTCCATGCCTAAAAAAAGGTAAAATATATAGCACGACGTATACTGTGAACAGCACCTGTTGAACAACTGTTCCTACAGATACATGTGTAAGTATCTGGTGCCAACAACTGAGCAGTGCATGGGAGCTACATTGGAGGTGTTCTTACCAATAGCTGCTTTTAAATGGAGCTGCTACTTTTTGTATATTCTCAGTGAAGTGATGTATATCTGTAGCGAGGATTCCATTATTTCCAAAGACTTCACTGGAGATATGCTTATCTGTAAAGAAGAAAAACTCTTTTGGTTTGCGGAATGTAATTAATTCACCTGTTGTCTGAAGTAGCAGAATTCATTAAGGTAAAAAAAGTCGTATGCAGAGCTCCTCATTAATGTGTAAGGTGAGGAAGAGAAGAAAACCTGTCCGGTTCAAACAGGTAAGATTTGGGGGCTGCTGCATCCATAGTAGGCGGTGAAAGAAACAACTGACCACTCCAGTAGTTCAGATAAACTTTTTAAAAAGCCTGGTTAAGATGAACAGAAAACATGGAAGATAAGAAAGTACTCACAGGAGCTGATGAAACTTATTACAGGACTATTAACTACATGAGTAACTACTATTAACTACTAGTAACTGCATATACTTGGCCAGTCCCCTCTGGTTTTGTGTGCATTTGTCAAAACACAACATATTATGTTTGTTTTTGGCTGCTAGCTGTGGGATTTTTGCACATATGTTAGGAATTCAGTGACTACTCTCAAGGACATTTCTAGAGCACTGAAATTTAGAACCCAAGGCTGTGAATTTACCTGTTAGAAAGACAGCAAATCTGGCATCAACATGCTGAATTTGTAGGTTTATCAAACATTTCAAAATTTCTGCTTTTGTTAGTGACCGAGAGTCACAATGGTGATATGGAAGCAATTCAATGATATTTGCACTCTGATAGGATCTCAGTATTAAGTTCTTTTTATGAGCAACTGAATCCATTCTGTGGAAAAACAGGAATGTTAACAACCCACACTCATTCATTATAACTTTCTGACCCATTTATGTATTTCCTACTACATTTTAATTTTCACTTCTTATTTTTAGGGACTTTCTCTTGCCTTCATTCTGTATTAAAACACTCAAACCCATAAAAGATCCTGCTCTTTTCTTCTTAATGTTGTTTTTCATGAAACATTTGGCCTCCTTAGTGTCACTGTGCTGTCAGTAAGTCGTTTCAAAATGTTACTACTGTAGCCACCCCTCTATAAATACAGATTGTAAATCTGGGACTCATTCCAAAGCAGAGAGCTATCACACATTTACCTACTGTCACTTCAAACCACGTGGCTTGGCAAATCTTAATTATTGACTTTTATTTTTGCATTAAGTATTTATTTAGTAATAATAGATTTCTTTGAAACATCTATACAGCCAGGTGTGGTGATGCACACATGTAATCCCAGCACTTGGGAGACTGAGGGGCTTCCTATAAAGGAATAAAAAAAAGGTACTAACAGGATTTTAAGGGAGCTGAGAAACTAAGAAAATTATCGCTGGTGCCTAAATTTAACGAAGTTGGTGATTATTTGTTTTTGAGACAGGATCTCGCTGTGTAGTTCAGGCTGGCCTTCAGTTCACTTAGGTAGCCCAGGCTGGCCTCGAACTCATGGCAATCCTCCTGCCTCAGCCTCCCAAATGCTGGGATTACAGGCATGCGCCACCACACCCAGCCTGGTCCTCTGAATTTCTGGTCATATTCTGGCCTGCTTAAGCATTTACACCCTCTACTCTTACCTTCCTATCAGTGAAAACTGCTTTCCTCTGTTAACTACCCTCCAAGGGAAAGCCTTTCCTGAAATTTTGCTCTTTACTACTGAGTTACATTCCTAACCCCTTTTAAAAAGGATTTTTGAGACAGGGTCTCACTAAGTTGCTCAGGTTAGAGTCAAGCTTGGCCATCCTCCTGCCTCACCCTTCTGAGTTGCTGAGATTACAGGTGTGTGTATCTGCCCTCCTTTCTTCCTTTAAAGGAAAGTTACATGTACTACAGTTTTAGCTATATTTGCTTCTAGTTTGTTGGAGAAAGTAATACAGTAAAATGGGTAAGTAACGGTCTTTAGAGGTGATCATTTTGGGGTTGAGGACCAGACTGAAAATTACCTGTTTGACTACGGTCATGTAACTGTTTTCTAGGTGCTTCAATGTCCATACTATGAAAGGAGAACTTAGTATCTACCATCTAGGGATGAAACTGGGTGAGACAGCCGATAAAAAATACCAGTGTCTGACATGTTCACCAGTTCATGGCTTGTCCAATGTATAACCTTTTCGAGACTGCCTGTGAGCCCAGGTCCCTTTCCCAGTGTTCTCTCTGGCCTGGGCAAACCTGGAGGTATGCCTTGGGTAGGAAGGAACCCCCCACAAGCCCCAGTTCTCTTTGGTCAAGGAATCAAAATTTTCTTATTAAAAATCACCCCTTAAAATTACCTTTAAAATAGGGCTTACATGTGTTAAGAACTGAATATTACTTGTTTAATAAATACCTTTCTATAAATTCTCACACACACAAAAAAATCACTCCTTTAGATGTAAAGAAGTTTGTCTATTTGTAGTCTCTTACTTAATGGTAAAATCGAATTAAGGCCAGGTTCTAACTTCTTTTTCCACTCTTTTTGTAACCAGCAATTTAATATATGAATAAATATTTTTAAAAAACCCTAATACATCAGTCTTATAGTTCAATATTTTTTTTTATAGTTCACAGTAGTAGAGCCTGAACCTTAAGTATACGAATGTTTTATGACTTCTCTAAGTTTGACTAATTCCTATTATTATAGAGAAGTGCTTGGCTCAGTTATTGTTATAATACAATTTCCTTCTTTGATGCTCTGCTACAAGAAGAAAACATAATACTTAACCAGGAGACCTATTTGGTGATGAAGGTGACTTCCATTCCGGCATCATTCACCTGCCTGTAGCACTTGCGGTGAAATCAGCCTAATGCATGTGGAACATGAGGACCATGTTCAACCCCACCCCCACCCTCACACAAAGTTCTTACCTTATATCTTCCTTTAGTTTTTTATTTTCTCTGTAGTGAAGCAACCATTTCCATCTTCCATTTCCATTTAGTTTTTCCAGGATTTTGACAATTTCCTTCAGCTGAGCTACAGAATTAAGTTTAGCAAGAGATGTTTTAGTTTTTGTTGGCTGATACAAAGTCCAGTAATCGTTTGTAAAAACTAAGTCCCACTGTTGAGTATATTAGCATCACTGCCACTTAGATGTGATTGGGTAGCATGAATGCTTACAAGGGCACAACCTGTGGCCCCTCAACTGAGTCCTACCTGCTCACACTACGGTCAGAGAACTGCAGGGCTAAGTAAGAGCGTGGTGGTTACCAGTAGTTAAAGCTCTGACTGGATAGGCTGTGTGATGGATCAGATCAGAAGTGCGAGTCCAGTGCAGTGCAGAAAAGGTAGCTAAAGCTTCTAAATGTGGAATCTATAAATATTTTTAATCCCAGTTTCTAAGGAGAATTCATGAAGGTGAACGTAGATCATTCTGATTCAAAATGCCTTCCACATTGAGTTCTAATGTGATCAGAGTTAGGGCGTATTTGTATTACACATAAAAATGCTTGCACCAGGAGAAGTAAGTTCTGCACCAGAAGATGATTAAACACTGACTATTGGTAATGATTTTTTAGATGTTTGTGATATTAACAAGATGGCAGGGACAATGCCATTGGAAATGGAGAACAGCTGATTTATTTATTTTTTTTTGGTGCTGGGAATCGAACTTAGGGCCTTGTGCTTGCCAGGCAGGTGTGCTGCTGAGCTACATCTCTGGTCCAAGAACAGCTAATTCTAAGCCAAAAATTTAGTATGTGGCTGACTTGGTTTGGCAAGTGAAGAGTTAAATATGAAAAACCTCTCTTTCAAATCTGTGTGGCCACACTGAGAAGGAACTCAGAAGCAGGTTTGGTGATGAAGATAAGATAACCAGTTAAAAGAGGTTAAGAGCACTACTATTAAGAGAAAAAAGTGCTTAGTACAGCAGCTGACAGACAGTAAGTCTTCAATGTGCAGTAGCTCGTATTCTTTTTAGAAGAGATACATATATTTTTTTGATGAAATGGTAGTGGATCACTCGGTGAGAAGAAATCGACCTGACTACATTGCAATGAAACAAGAATAGAAAATGAAAGACCAACCTAATGTTATAGTTTCTAATATTTTGTCATCTGATACCACAAAGCCCCCTGTGCAAAACAGCTCTTGATGTGTGTCATTCAGAACATCTTCAGGGTTGTCTACTCCAGCAAAGATGACACCAGGAAGGTGCTTCAGCCTCAGCAGAGAAGGAATCTGTTAGACATAAAGGGACCCCATGAAGACAGGTGCATCTATTCAAGGATTCTGAAGTTTTAAAACAGCTAAAAATGCCTTTAACCCGGGGTTCTGCCTGGTAGCCTGGCCACACACAGAATATTTCTCAGTTCACCATCTGTGGTTATAAACATATCAAAATTCCCAGAGGCTAGAAATAATGATTTATGAGGGAAGAGTGCATCTGAAGTTTTGGGTTCCTATAAAGAAACCATCCAGGACACAAACAGCATCATTTCTCCTCCAGGCTCATGTCACAGCAACAGAATAATGTACCTATCCTATATCCCTCAGCTGGATCATCTTGGGATAAGCAATTACATTTAATCAATTACTAAGAAAATTTCACATGCCCTTTGTGTGTGTGTGTTACTGGGGATTCAACCCAGGGCCTTAGCACTAAGCTACAACCCCAGTCTTTATTTTTTATTTTGAGACAGGGTATCTCTATGTCACTAAATTGCTCAGGCCGCTTGACTTGTGCGCCTCCTGTCTCAGCCCCCCAGACTGCTGGAACTGGTGTCTGCCATCATTCCTAACTCTCACAAGTCCAACATTTTAAAACAGTATTTCTTATTGTTACACAGGGAGTGATACAGATTTACTTCAAGTGAGAAAATTTAGGAATCTCTCATCTCTTTGCCTAGTTCTCTCTTAGTTAACACGAGCAGATTCCTATTATTATCTGGAGGTGCAGTGGCACTATTTGTGTGCCATGTGTGTAAGCTCCTTCCCTACACAGAGAGGCAGGGACAAGGTTGATACTGCAGAACAACCTCAGTGCCTGGAACACATATCTTTGTATCAAGGATATTTGCACACTTACCTGATGCAAATGTGATGATATATCTTCATTTCTGATGATGACTACTAGAGTATCATTCATTCTGTGAAAAGCGTGACAGAAATGCTGAGGTTCAATTTCTGTATGGCCTCCTTTCCTCAGAATGCTCTGAAAGATTTACAAGCAATCATTACTAAAAAGAGGATACTTGCACAGAACTTTTATAGTTTATTAAAAATAATCCATCAGAAAAGCATATCCTGTTCACTAGATTAGATCCTAACAAGGCAACGTAAGTAGTAATTTGTTTTATTACTAAGTTTTATACATTAAAAATGACTCTCAGCTACAATTAACTGGATTCAGAAGTTTACTTCAAAAGTAATGCAATTCATAATATATCTTTAATGTTTATAAAATATTAAAAGCTGATTTTTTAAAAAAAAACAAAACTAATCCATGTGAGTTCCACTTTCTTCAAGGGTGTGAGATACTTTGGGGATACTATATATTTACATTTAAAATACCACCTCTATCGAGGCCAGCCTGGGCTACACCATGAGTTCAAGGCTAGCCTGTACTACAAAGCAAGACCCTGTCTCAAAAACCAAAACAAGACAAAATATAAAACCTTTAGTCATAACATTTCCAGAACTTAAAAAAATTGTACTTATGCATTCCTTTATCACTAATGAGGATTGATCTTAGAGCGCATCAACAGTTCTTTGGAAATTGCATCTTTAAGTAAGGTAAGTGATACAGTTTAAACTGCATATGGTTACAAAGCACTGCTGTGACAGTTACTACCATTACCCCAAACAGCTTCCGAATGAAGCGTCACTGGGAATGTCTATTTGTGTGATCTATGTATTAGCTCAACTGCACCTTCCCGTGTGACTCTGCCACGATGTTTCTACCTGAAGGATTCTTGGTTTCCATAGCCTCAACTATACCCAAAACATGGTCTGACCATCGTTTATTTCAGGTATGAAAAAAGTATTACTATGACCTGTGTCTCTCTACCATCTTCAAACGAGAAAATATTTTTTTTTCAAATTCGTTTTATTTCAAAAAAAAAAAAAAACAAAATTTCAAAGCACAACAATCGAGGGCAACAATGGTACATACACTGCACGTTGCCATCTCCAAATCAGTCACCCAGAGCATAAGACATCTGAATTCAATTGTCCGAACAATACCAGCACAAACCTTTCTCTTCAATGAACTCAGAGATATCAGTAGTATAACCGTCTTACCTATCTTGTATATATGCATACACACACACACATATACATATATTATTTCTTTCAGCATCTCACACTAGTGACACAATACAATGTCAAACAACAAATTTTAACTATCTCATTATCACAATGGATGCCATGATTTTCAAAGAAATTTCTCCAAATTTCTTTAACAAAGAGCCCAATGAAATATCTAAATATCTAATTCTTCATCTATCCCTTGTTTTACTAATAAACCATTAGAATGAATGATTTTTCATCAAATCCTGTGATGTTCTGGGTTGTGCACTCTAATTTCAATAGTAATAAAGAACCTTGAAGATCTTACTCATCTTTCTTATGAATAGACAGGCCTATTCCACCACTAATTATGATGTTTCAGGACTCTCCAGGTCAGAAGAATTACGAAGAATATGTTTTTGAGCTCTTAACAACTTTTTGCTTTTGAGAGTACTCATTTAAGGATGTGTTCATTTTGTCACCTTAAGTTCAATTTTACCCCTGCACAAATCTGTTACTGTTATAAATAACAAGTATAACTAGAAGTACCCTACTACAAATGAAACAGCACTGCTGTGATCTCTAAGTAAAAATCACTATCACTTGCTCTGGAAAGGAAATGAAAACTGAGATTAGTTGTTCTTCTGTTTCTTTTGAGCTGGAGACAAAGAAATCAAGTGTTTTACTCCTATGGCAAAACAAGTATGCTCTCATGATGCTAACTCAGGTGACTCCTCATTCCTGACTCATCCCACGCATACTGGGGTACAGGATGTGTAGTTAACAAAATTAACTTTAAAAGAGAAAACATTAACTTCCAGATTGCTTCTGAGGCCAAGCACCTTCAGAAAGACTGAAGGTTATTCAGTGTTTCTTATGTTTTCAACTACTCTGTTTACCAAAGTGGCAAGGAACCTGGAACAAAGATAAAGAAGTGAGGATAAGAAGAAACCAAACCCAGCAGTCACTTGTTTAGAACCTTAGGGAATAAAAGCATACTTGGTGGCAGGAGGTGTGTACATGGGGAACAGACTGTCTAAATGTGAAAAAATTAAATCATTTAACATATTTAAATGACATAGAGTAGTAGCCATTTTACAGAAAAATAAATGTGACTCACAATGGACTGCCTCGTGTTAGGCGTGTTACCTGCCATTTTCCTAATTCAGGAAACACTTCCAAATGCAAAAATGCTGCCATCCATCTTTAAAAAATATTTTTAATGGATTCCCAGTGACCTCAGGATAAAGTCTACATGTTCATGTGACTCCTTTGCTTATCTCTAAAGTCATCTCTTTATACTAAACTCTATAATTAGCTGTGCTGACCAACCCCTCTTCCCCTGGCTTCTGTCCATCTCCTTGACCTGTCTAGAAGCCTTCCCAGTCTCCACACTCACTGGTTTCTGCTGCCCTACAGGATATTTTTTCTACCATAGTACTGAGTCCTTTAAAACTGCTCTCTCCGGCCAAACTTGCAGCTCACAAACTCTGTGGGGTTCCTCTTGCAGAACCTCACATGCTCCCAGGTTCACATCCGACTGAGAGTAGTGGGGCATATCAGGAAATGTGTAACCAGTTTCATTCAGGGCTTTTGCAGAGGCCTTGGTACTCATCCGAAGTGGTCTCATCATGGTGTACCTGAGGGGCACTGCAAAGTGCACTATATACATCCCTCATCACAGACTTCATAAACATTCTCAGATGCCAAGTGGGAGTTACACGAAATTCCATAGCAATTCTAGCTGCAAGGACTTACCATGCAGCAGATCCTTTGGTGTTAGTGTCACCAGAGGTGCTGACATGGTGATGTATGGGACAGACCTAGCGAGGCATTCAGACCAGTGCGCTTCATGGTTATTTCTGCATCATTTCCCTAGGAATGACCTCCTGAACCAGGCTCATCGCCTCAAAACATTGGCAGAACACCAGCATCACAACACTTAT
>RJWT010001951.1:0-43970 GCA_004365215.1 Cuniculus paca | reverse complement strand
TATGTAGAAAGAACATGTCTCAAAAATAATGGTAATAATAATAAAAATGATAATAGTAAATTTTCTTATACTAATTAAATGGTTACCTGATTAATCTGAGACACATGTTATATACCTGTTTAGTCCCAAACCTACCAAAATCCCATGCCATTTCCCAAAGTGTGCTCTTTGGAACCTTAGTCCTTAAAAAGCACTATATTCTCGGATCATTTTAAATTTCTTTTCTCTTTTTAAAATTTCAGAATTTATTGTTTGATATTAAAAATTCTATTACATAAATCTTACAATTAAAAACAGTAACTGACTTTTATCTAGAATACTCAAGAAATTTTCTAGAATTTTACCCTCTTTCCTAATAACATCCCAAAGATTTCTACAGAATAGATTTGATAATATCTACACTTGAAATTATTCTTGTCAAATTTCCAAAACTGCCTTAGTCTTGCTTGCATTTTTCTATACACCCTAGTAAATGCATGAAAATAAAAGTACTTATATCCATTATATTGAAGTTTAAGCACTGGTGTAAAGAGATTCAACTAACTTACAGCAGTAATGATAAAGCTAATTTTGTTCCCTAAAGGAGTCTTATAAATTACTCTGGAAGATATACAATGAAACTATTCCCCCCCAGCCTTCATATGTGCCTCTGTTCGAGGGTGTGAAAATTATCACATTGTGTGGGATTGTGGTTGATTTTTGAGTCCAATAGGCTAACATATGATTCTTTGGAAGAGTTTATCACTCTTCTAAGAAATGAGAGTCCTAAAGCAGAAAACAGGAACTCAGAAGTTGAACCTTTGCTCGGAATGAAGCTTCTCTCTGGACTTGGTTCTTTTGAGTTCAGAATTTAAGAAACAATAATACAAGCATGCATACTCCTAAGAGGGTACTGACATCCAAGAAGTCAGTTAGAAGCTCAGGTCTTCAAACTTGGAAGAGTGAGTCATCTATATGTGTCAGAAGAGGAAAATTTTTACTATATATCTTTCTCAATGATTAGACTTTTAACATAGGTGTATATCTATTCAATATCTTAACCAATAAAATTAATAATGGATGGCTAGATTTCATCTTATGAATCACCACATGTTTATTAAGATCTCACAGAATCTCTAACCCCACACTTGAAACTGTGACAACCAAAAAAAAGTAGAAAATATCTCAGTAGAACTGATTATTATAATGCCAAGGGGAAATCACAGGATTCAAATTATTACACACAGAATATTATAGGCATATAAACTGTGTTTAGAAAAATGGCAAGAAGTATATATATTAAAATGTTAACTGTGGTATTCTTCAAATTGCTAGGATGGTGATAGGTTTTTTTCATTTTTACTATTTTTTAACTTCTGTATTATTCATACTAGTATATGCCATTTTTCAAATAATGTTTTGAAAGTTAATTTTAGTGAGATATGCAAGAAAAATATTTTGTATCAATATACCAGATACAGTTATAAATTTGTAACTGTTATATTAGCTATATATGTTATACTAGTCCATGAGCTCCCCTTTTGTATAATGATAATGTCATGAAAAATGGCTGGCCTCCAATTCTCATCATAAAATTAGAGAAAGACAAGAAGTAAGTGATAGCTGTGAATTTAAGAGTTAGATAGATAAAAGGCTTATATCCTATGTTTGCCAAATGCTGTTGTCTGACCTCGTTAAAATCCTTTATTTTCTTTCTTTCCTTGTTCTGTTTTTGTTTGTTTCTTTGTTTGTTTGTTTGTTTGTTTTTGTTTTTTCTTGAGTCAGGGTCTCCCCATGTAGTTCAGGCTGGCCTCGAACTTGGAGTGACCCTCCTGTCTTAGCATTCTGAGTGCTGAGATTACAGGTGTGCACCACCACACCAGGCCCCTTTATTCTTTAAAAACTTCAATTTCCTTATCTGCTGACTTGTACAATAATGATACCTACTCTTACAGGATTTTGGTGAGGATGAAATGAGAATCCATCAAAGACCGTGGCACAGAGCTAACAATAGTAAGTCCCGAGGGTCGCCTTCTCCCACTGGAGGCGCAGCAGAGCAGCAGTCTAGGTCCTTGCAGAGGCTTTTTCCCTGGAAGTTAAAATGGACAGCAGGGTTCGAGGAGAGAAGTACTATGAAATGCTTTTCAAGAGAGGGGTTAAAAGGTTTTGGTGCATAATATAATTTAAGAAAAAGAGAAGGTGGCAATAAAAATCAACCAAGTTAGAGTGTTAACTGTGAAGAGAAAATAAGAACAAGCATTCTAAAGCTGCTGGTCAGACAAAACCCAAAAGGTATCAAAGAGAGGGTTCGATACCAAGTCTTGGATAGAATTCAGGAAAATGAATGATGTGCTGAGATTACCAGGTTATAAATCAATGAGGTGACTCAAATGGTATCATAAATTTTATATGTATATATATAACACCTGACCTCGAATATTAACCTTCAGCATCGTCATTTGTAAACATTACTAGTTGGACAATCTAGTTTTGTGAGAGTTTGGGGGGAGGATTTTTTTCACTCTGTTTTATTTTTAGAGGAGGAAGTGCCAATGATCAATTTTGGAAAGGAGAAAGATAAAGGCAATTTAAAGCAAGACATTTGGGCTTTGAAGGTTCGGGAGTTTGCAAAGGTGCATAAGGGCTAAAGCTGGACTATCAAGTATCACAGCAGTGTCAGGTTTGTTTTCTGGGAAATATTTGAACTAATTTTATCAGTAGCATTTCTCTCGGGCTATTTACTACCTGAGTATTTGTCAAGGCCTCAAGAGGAAGCTGCCAAACATGTACATCTAAAATTCTTTCTATTTGGAGTGCAACTTGGGTGGGGATTGCTGCCTTGTAAAGGGGTGGGGAGCTGACAGTTGATGTTGCTGTGAGAAAGACGGGATTTTAGGAGCTGTCATCAGGATTGCAACGTCTGGTTGCAGCCTATATTTTCCCAAATGCCAGCCACACAAGGATTTAAAAGAATGTGCAAAGAAGCATGTGGCGCACTCCTTATGAAGCAGGAATAGGCTAAGTGGTTCACTTAGCATCATGCCCCTCCCCTCCCCCCGCCAGCCCTGTGCTCAGGCCCTGGCCTCTTCCCCACCAGGCCTTGGCCACGTGCCCTCCCATACTTTTGTGAGGCGACGGGATGAACTACGATGGTATTTAAAGCGCTCTTCCATGGTGTTCTTGTAGTTGTAAGATTTCCCAAGAGGCAGTTGCCAAGATTATGTTCTTTCCCACTGGCTTTTAATTTGTAAATTGTAATGGGCTCTCCCCTTTAGCTATGGCAGTATAGGTAGCAGTGCATGAGGTGGCCAGAGATGAGATGATCCTGGGTAAATCTTCAGAGTACACTCTCTGCCGTGAAAGTCCAACGACCAAATCCTCTCACAGTCAGGCAGCCAACTTGCAGCAACTGTATTTTTAAATGTTCTTAAGGCAACTTAAAGTTCACACAGTTTTGTTTAAGAGTAAACCGCCCTTATGAATGGAAAGGAAATAGATCAAGCATGGGGCCATATTTCTTTTTATGTTTTTACCCACCCTTATCATGCAAACCACGCTGGCAGTTTTCCCAGATTCTTAACACTGCCTTGACACTCTTTTTCTCCTCCTGGCGGAGCATCCCTATTTAAATTATTAATTCTAGAGCATCTCCTTCCTCTCAGCCTCAGGAGCAGACAGCACCCTCTCTGGGCACCAGAAAAGCTAATCAACAGTATATTCAATATGTTAGGAATATCATACGTTACAAATACTATTTCAGAATTGGGAACCTCGAAGCAGATTTATTTAAGTGTTACTTAATAGCTATCCTTTATGAATAAAACTGTAAACATTTACCAACCACTTAAAGCTCCCACAGATGATAAATTGCAGATACAGTGGACTTCCAAAATTCATGAAGATTACGTTCCTCTAAGTACCCACAAATTATGAAAAATCATGAATTTCAGATATGGTCAGTGTTATGGTTTGTGTCTAGATGTACCCCCCACAGCCTCAAGCACTTTTAGATGGATTTTTTTCCGAGGTAGCTGAATCTAGAATTTGTGACTGACTCACTGTTCAATCCTAGGATTAAAGGTGCTGGGATTAAGGGTTGGTGATTACTGGATCAGTCCACCGATTGGATTGGATCCAGCGTAATCTCAGCAGTCTGGAAAAGATAATAGGGGCAGAAAGAGCCTTGTTTCTCCCTCTCACTCTTATTGCTTTTGGTATCTTCCACCGCCATAAACCGTTGTCTCTCTGCCATGTGTCATTCTGTCCTAGAGCCAGCCAATTATGGACTGAAACCTCTACAAACTGTGAGCTAAATAAACCTTTCCTCCTTTAATCTTGTGTGTTGGATATTTTGTCTCAACAATGAGAGAAAAGTGACTAAGACAGTCAAACAAATGCCTATAAATGCCTATTTTTATAGTTTAAACTCTAAATGTGCTATGCCTCCTGCAGTTATGTAATTTAATTTAAACAAAACACTGTATTAATAAAGCTTTAGAAGGTGCAGAGCATTTTGGCGGCATCTTAAGGACATTAGAGCTTCAAGAATAACAACACCGAGAACACTGGAGATAGCTACACATGCTACAGCAACCTATTATGATAGGGAAATACTAGCGCATGCGCCAGAGATGTGTTACAGGGCAGCAGCCAATCAGCAATAAGAACAGAATAATGCTCTCAGATTGGTTACTCACACACCTTCCTGCCCTCCCCCCTCCCCCCTCCCCCAAATTGCAGGGTATATTTGCCCCTTCTGCAAAACTGCAGGGATTTCCGCAAACAATTACTAGTTAGGTTCTAAGGAAAAATCCATGAATGATTGAGCCCACGAACTCTTAACAGTGACTTAATGGGAGCATACAGCATTAAACTCGCTACCAAACCTTCTTTGTTAAGCTATGGAAACGAGTTTCAAAAACAGAATGCTTTTGCTTTCAACTTTTGCCACCTCCCTCTGGCCTAAGAATCCTCTTCCTGAGACTTTCAAATAGTCTCACTGAGCCTAAGGCTAAGCTGATGTCCTTTAGTTATACCTCTCCAAGTTGTGCTAAACACTTCTAGGAAGTGTCCACATATCCAGCTCAAGAAATTCACTATTCAAGAATTCTCGTATCACTAAGGCAGCCCTTTCTACAAAACCTTCTAACATCTCTTACTATTCTTTTTTTTTTTTTCTTTCTTTCTTTCTTTTCTTTTCTGCATTTTCATCATGGACTTTTCATTCCAGGCTGAAATGCTTGCCACGTTGCTCTGGAATTGCAGCTGCAATTCCTTCGTCCCCATCATATTAGTTGCGGTGCAATATTCCATCGGTAACTATACCATTATTTTTTGAGTTCCTCTTGCTGGATACTTAGGTTGCTTCCACTTGAAGGTTCTTACAAGCAGTGCTGCTATCAGCTTTCTTGGACATATAATTTGGCACACTTGTGCAAGTTTAGGAGTAGAATTGCTGTGCCATAGAGACATGCATGTCTTCCCTGATAATGCCAAACTGGTTTCCAAAAATGGTTGCTTTAAATAATTCCTCAATAATCTAGGCCGTATGTCAGCCTTTGAGCTGGCCCTGTGTTTGGTAAAGTCCAGTCCTACCCCTACCTGGAAGTGCCCACTTGCATTCCAGTACGAACAGGAAGCCATCTTTCAAATAAATGGAGACCGCGAATGGAGAAAGTTCTATCTCTTCCTCTTCTGCTTACTCCTCCATCTCTTTTTACCCTCTTTCTTCCCTGTTGTTGTCTTCTTAAACATTCATCTACTCCTTCAGAAGCCTCTTCTTTGCTTTGGAAAGTATTGCCTTCTGGAAGGCATCTCCAGAATGCTCGCTCTTTTAAGAGTATAACTTAATCCCATAACAAGTGGTGACTGGTACCTTTTAGGGCCCAGGTACCTTTTTTCTGCCTTTGGGCACCTTAAATTTAATGGAAGAGACAAACTAGTCAAAAATAAATTATGAGTGCCCAATTTATTTCCTCTTGAGAAAATGAACCAAAGATAAGTTCTTTAATTTTTTTTTCTACAGCTAAAGTAGACATGAACAGCTAGTGCTTTATTTGAAATGTCTTGGTTCCATTATTTCACTGCTCTCTGTAATTGAATTAGACTCAATCAGTAAGTTTTGTCTTTATTTATTCATTCAACAAATATTCATTATGCAGCTGCTATATGCTGGTCCTTTACTGTTTTGCAGCTTACAATCTAGTGGGATTTCTTTCCCTTAGGACATCTCAGTGCCTCTTTAGATACTATGTTTGTCTGAAGTTGCCCTAATTGTCCAGAATCTTAAGTACTTTATTGATCTACCCAGGGTTGTTGCTTAAATGTTCTCCCTAGTGCACACAGACAATACCCCTTATCTCCATGGCTTTCACTTGCTGTTAGCCAGAAAGTGACAACAGCTGCCTATGTGTGCTCATCCCATGTATGTCTGTGATCTCCTAAGATGTCTCAGATGTCAGTTTAGAAAATGGATTTCATGTACATGATGGTATATGTTCACGTCCAGTCTAGAAAGGACATAAAAAAGAATTATCATTATTATAGTATTACCCACTTCATAGATGAAAAATCTAAGACTCAGAATCAGTAACTTGCCTAAAATCAAATAGTAAGTCATGATATCAATGGTTTGTACTCATGTTTTCCTGTATCATTTGGCCCATCCTCCAACCCACAGACTATTCTTGCCCCAGTTAGACCTGACCTACCCTCAAACCCCACCTGCTCCAGGCTACTCAGGTATTAATTTGTAAACATGATTCTGGATTGTTGGAGACCACTTACCAGTGCACTCACTTGAGCTTCCCAATTACAAGATGTGAGGCCCTGGTGTGGTGCCGTTTATGGAGGTTCCTAAGATCCAGAGACATCCAGCTATGTAGCCAGCTTTCAACCTTCCTTGGGTGCTTACCCTTCTGTTGTCCAGTACTTTAGTTAAATATGGCTTTTCACATTAAAATTGAAATTTCATCAATTTTAAAATGTAGCTCCTCAGTTAAACTAACCATATTTCAAATGGTTACTATAAGATGATGTAGACTATAGGACATTTCCATCACTGCAGAAAGTTCCAGTGGACAGTGCTAGTTATAGCAGTCTCTACACCTTTATTGGAACTGGTGTGGCATAGACTTGTTTGTAAGTGGGCTTTAGTAATAAATATATATTGAAATTGAAGAATGTATGCTGAATTCCATAAGTTTAGAACCAAACAGAAGAAGTAGGAGAAAGAGGAAGAGAGGCGTGCTGGCAAGAAATAAAAGAGGAGAGTTGTTATGGTCTAAATGTTGTATTATGCTTCTACCCTATTATCTTGACAAATTCATATGTTGAAATACCATCCTTCTAGCTGGTGAGACTTTGGGAATCAGGTCATGAGTGGATTTGTTCCCTTATAAGAAGAGGTTTGAGAAAAGAGATTTCTCTATCACATGAGAATACAGTGAGAACATGAGACAGTGCTCAGCTTTCAACAACCAGGGACTGAGTCCCCTGCTCTGCCCTCCTGTGACTGTGGTTTTATGCAGTTACTCAGTCTCCTCAAAGGACCTGGCATGGTAATGCCTCCTGTGCATAGTGACTGTAGGGATTAGAACTGACACAGGAAAAGCATACAGCCAGGAGCACAGTCATTTCTTGGCAATGTGGGGAACTGGTACGCCACCATGCACACTCAAATCCACAGAGGCTCAAGACTCTTACATAAAATGCTATAGTATTTGCATAAAACCTACACACATTCTCTCATATACATTAAACATCTCTAGATTACTTACAATATTTCACACAATGTGAAGTATTTGTTATAATCTGCTGTTTACAGAATAAACATAGGAATAACATCAGTACATGTTTAAGACAGATAGAACTTTATGAATACTTTTGATATGAGGCTGGTTGGATATGAGCCCCAGATACAGAGAGCCACCTTCACATTGCCCAGCCACTGAAACCCTCCAAAATGAGTCAGTATTTTAGCCCAAGGATAGAGACAGTAGTGGTTTAGGCAAAATAAAAACAACAGTTTTGGGCATTTATTAGCCAATTCCTGTAATACCTTGTCACAAATAAAGAACTCGGGCTGAGTATTCCCACAGTGCTTCAGTGATCTGGCTTTAGGGCAATTGCTTTTCTTTCCTTGTTTTTTATATAGATAAATTTGGAATCAGCTCAAAGTGAAGGAAGACATTTCCGTTTAGTTCTAACCTGCCCCAGTGCTTTTTCTATTTATGTCACCAGATTATTAGATCAAAATCTGAATGAAGTATTAGACCAGAATCAGCCTCTGGTTTGCTTGTCCATTTTGTCATAAGTCCTCAGGCTCTCAGTCTGCCTTTGGTGTCCACCCCCCATTGCCTCAGTAATCGTGGTCAACCTGGCTTTTCCTGGCTTCTGTGAGGCTTCTCATGTCGAAGATGCAGAATATTGTGGACGTGGGTGAAAAGGAGTTTTGGTGGTGCTGGCTACTATTTAAAATTTTCCATTAATTTGTATCACAGAGGTGAGTTCAGTTATTGGATTTAACCCAGTATTATAGTTATGCTTAGAAAATTGTGTATTATGTGGATAAGAAGTAATGGTAAAATCTACAACTATTTCTATATCCTCTTCCCAAACGGCCAAATGATGCCCTTTTAGTTCTTCATTGAATATATGAAGAAAGGAAGAAAAGGAAATTCTGCAGTGAGAATAAGTCTAGCCTTCTGGTGACCCTCTCACCCAAAGCTAAGGGGAAGCTAAGATATAATACCAGGTTTCGTAAAGACTTTTGAGATCCTTGGTTAAAAGTCAGGTTATTTACAAACCACAGTTCTTGCTATCATTAAAATAACCAGTAAGTAAGGGTTTTCACCTGCATTCAAAAATTATATCACACCCATAAATAATTTCTCTGTCTCAGCTGGTAAAACCATAAAGAGGTCGTTATTCTACAAAAGGCTTTTCACAGAAACCTATTTCAACCTTAAGAAAATGAATATAAAGGAAAATACATGTCCCTGTTCTTTCAATAGTTCTGTCTTCCTCCCATTCTTTCTCCCAGTCAAACTTCCCTTATCCTTCCCTGAGAGAACTCAGGAGTTTCCATGTTGTCTTAACAAACAGTCATAGTCGCTCGTTGTTTGGGGTGTAGCTTCTGCCTGAGGATAACCTGTTACTCCATGACTTGGAGGATTTAAATGTAGGGAAAGTTACGGTTGACAGTAAGATGTATAAGAGACAGTGTGATACAAGTTCCAAGCTCTCTCTTTGAAGTAATACAGTTATCAGCAGGCTATGACTACGACTCTGATTGTTTAACACAAGTGGCTACAGAGATTCCCTCATCTGTTGGAAGGCTTTTCCCTCTGATGAATGTGGGATGTTTGCATCTTCCCCTAATGCCATTGGACTTTCGAAAATCTTAACACTAAAGCCTAAATCAAATTAAATCAGAGGTTGAATGCAGTATTGTGTTTTCAAGATACGTGCTGATTTTTCTCTTCTGTAGGGTTAGGAGATAAACAAGGATTATGAGTTTGTCAAATTAACAACCACTGTCTTACATTGTTTCTTCTCAAATGGATATACCATGACCCGATTTTAGAAGATGATTTCTGGTGACTTAAACCTCAATCAGTTACATTTATACAGTGTAAGAATAAAGTAGTTGGGAGAAGGATGTAAAAATAATAAGTCATATACATAACTACATTTATTGAGACTTAAATATGAACCAGACATTGAATTTAAATATGAACCAGATAAGGCCCTCGCCTACATTATTTTATTAAATGCTTGTAACACCACCATGAGGCAATTACTAGAAAGCTGAGGAAACTGAGCTTTGGCAAATGGTAAATAACTCACCTAGATTGTGCAGCTCATGTGAAGTTAGGTCAAATGAGCTGCTGTTGTTTCCATCAGGTAAGCTCTTGCTGTCAAGTGGTAGAGATTATTTTTGTAATTTTTGTAGCTTTCTAACTAGTTAATTTGCCAATTATTTGTTACTGCAGTGACCACACATTTGTCATCCAAACTGGGCCAATTTGGAGAATGAAAGTGGGTACTATTAAAAACTATGCCAGGATAATAAGTATAAATGGAAACTGTCTTAGAAAAAAATAAGATGTATAGTCAGTGTAATCATTAGGAATTTGGAATATCATTCTTGGTGAAAATAATGCCACAATGTGGGCACCAGCATTCCAGATCAATCCACCCTTCTCCTTCCTCACTGGTTTTCCTTACTAAGCTCCAGGTGAAACAATGGTGATTGTTTTCACAATAAAATATTGAAGCATAATGCTCCGTGTTCTAAACATACATCATCCCCTTCCCTTACCCAAAGTCCTTATTTTAACAGGGAAACTAAAATAATTTTCCAATGATATTTTGAATTTTTATGTGGCAAAGAATAGTGTACATGGCATATATTATTTGAACAACAAGAGGATTGTTACATATTTGCATAATTTGTCTGTATGTCTGTATTAATGTGCGCTAACACACACAACAAATTTGCTTGTTGGGGCATCAAGGAGGAATGAAATCTCAGAATGTGGACTGAAAGGGAGTCTCACTTTATCCCCTATATCTTTTTGTTCTGACTGAATTTTTTGCCTTATGTTTTATTTCTCAAGTAAGAGAGAAAACTAGATAAACTAAAGCCTCCCTTCCAATGTTATATCATAGTCAGTGGGAAAACAGCTGATTAGAGTAGTTAGCATGCATTGTTCAATGACTAATAATTTTTCTTCATTAAAAAAATTGGCATTTTTAGAGGGAATCTTAATCATTAGACCCTTAAGCAGCATAAATGAGGAAAGTGAAGAATTTCAAACAGTAAAGATATCTGAGGGTAGAGTAGTCACTCATAAACGAAACAGCATTGGAACTGCCCTTTACAATTTCTTCCTTTTCTCCATGTATGAGCCCACAAATTTCACAAAACATGCACTTTCTAAAATAAAGTTTATCCTCCCACAGTATGTGGAATAAAAAAAAACCTCAGAATATGCAGCCATTTCTAAAGATAGTTTCTAGGCAAGAAAATGTATTTGCCTAACTCAGAACCTCAAGAACATGTGAAAATTTCTACTCTATTTATGCACCCCAAAACCTCCATAGCTTAAATTACTAAATGACTAAAAGATCAGTGACTTGAAAAAGTCCATTGATATAATGCTCTGGAGAACTGGGTTCTCATGCTGGTGCCTTAAATATTACATAATTTAAACAGTTTAAACAGAAGTAGTCAGTAAACCTTAGATGATGCATTGGCATGAAGTATGTTATGTATGACAGACTTTCGGCTTCTTATCTGATACTTGTTTTTACTTTACTACTATTTAGAACCCCAACTTCTTTTGGAGCAGTTTTTTTTTTTTTCTCCTACAAGGCTACATCTCCCAGGCTCCCTTGCAGCTAAGTGCAGCCATGTGACACCAGCCTTGGCCAATGAGTTGTAAATAAAAAATGGTATGTGATTAAAGGAGCTAACCTAGCTAAGACAGCTGCTTTCTGCTTTCTTCCTGTTCTTATGCATAATTAGCCATAATACTTGATGGCTAGAGAGACATCATGGCCTACAGATAGGAGAGCAGGAAGGTAGAAGAGCCAGATCTCAGATGACTTTGAGGAGGTACCATAGGAGCTTTGGACAGCCAGAGGCACGATTTCTTTTATATTAGGAATAAATTTGTGTGTTTAACCTAGTCAACTCAATTCTTTGCGATGGACAGCTAAATGCAATTTATAACCTACTAAATAACTTCTTTCCTTTGAGTGAGAAGTGAATAAAAATGAATATGACATCCATGCATCATTCCCCCTAATCTGTGCCCTTTGTCGTGCCTTTTTTTTTTTTGTCTCATTTTGTTTTTAATTCATTCCATGTAAGAAAACACTTCATCTTTTGAAACAACTCATGGGCTGAGCGTTCAGTTCTTTTGCACTTGAGAAAAGTTCCTACTCTTCATGCACAGCCATACAGAAACCTCAGTTAATAATCATTTTGCTCACAAGATGACTCTAGGGGACAGTTACTCAGACACTGGGACTGTCGCTACAGTTGCTGCAGCTGAAGTTATAGACGTAAATGAACTTCTCCCACTTGTTTATTTTCCATGTGGGGTGCCCCATTCAAAACAGACCCGTTATAAGTCCCCAGGCTCTATGTGTATGCCTGTTATAGATATCCATTGAAACTTCTTTTCTCTGCAAAGGCAAGGGAGGTAAGAGCGTGAATGAAGAAAAAAAATTAAGAGAAAGAAAGAAAATAAAAACCATACTTTTAACAAAAGGATTTTTGAAAGCCTTGGAAAATGTTGTGTTCACTCACACAAGGCCCCACTGTTTTAAACAAATTTTACTATAATTTTTCCTTCAAAATCCTGACATGCAAAGTTGAACGGGGCTCTTTCAGTGTACAACCCCGGGACATGGAGGAATAAAAAGAACAGTATTCCAACTAATGCATACTCAGTGGGAATCATAATATCGCATAATTGCTTGAAATCCACAGGCTGATCCGATGTCATCTTCAGAAATATGCAAGTTTCCCTTCATTTTCTGACTTAGAGATATTTCCTTGCTTCAGAGCTTAACCCTTCAGTTGCTGCCTCTAGCTATTCAACATAACTAAAAAAGAACGTGAAGCTGCTCTTCCTAAATCCATCCCAAATCTTCCCATAAGGGAAGATTCTCCCAAATTCACCAACTTTTGTTCTAATAGAAATGCAAAACGTGGATTTCAAGAATTCCTTTTCTTACCCCTTTCCTCTCTCTATCTCTTTTTAAGCGTACCACATGCACATGCACACACCCCACACACTTGTACACAAACACACATACACAGCACCCTTTAAGTGTCTTTCCTATAAGAAACTTTGGAAGAATAAAGAGTCATCATTTTGGAGTACGTAACAACATGCCTAAAAGTTCATCAGCTTCCTCCTTTAAAAAACCAGCAATGAATCTAAAATAATTCAAGAAGATTTAGGGGGAAAATTTCTTAAGACTTCTTCCTCTGCAACATGATGTAAATCATAAATATACCACTGGTCTGGAAGTGATTACACATGCTATGAGACAAAAGATATTACTAAGCAGACACTGCCAGCCATAGGCGCTCTCCCCTCAGTGTAGAGAGGAGTGAAGAAGATAAGTTTTCATAATTACTAATAAGAGGTTCATGACACTGTGAGAATTCCCATGTATACACGTTCCAAGAATAAAATTCTAAGTTCTGGGTCACAACTGATTGCATGAACTTATTACAGAAATGTGTCCTTTTATTCAAGGTGAGTGAGCTTTTCGGTGTTCTAAGCACTCACTCCACCTTTCTCCAGTTTTCTTTTTGCTTCTCAATTGTCATTGTCCCTGACCTTCCAAACAGGATCCCTGGAATGAAGAGGAGGAAGCACTATATAAACAGCTCATTCTCGAAGCATGAGTCATTCCCGAATCAGCTCCTTATTCCCTATATAACGGATGCCTATTCATATCTAAGCTTCTGAACTGCTGTTAGAAAGCATTTTTTGGTTTTGTTTTGACTTTCCCCATAACTTTTTCCTGAGGGTAAAGGTTTGACTTTTTCACTTTTCTCAAAGCGATTCCACATTTGGGTTAGACGTTCAGTTCACAGAACACCAAGCACTGCATTTTACTTGACAATGTAGCGTTAGGAGCCATGGCCAGGCAACTCCAAGGGACACTGCAATGCCATTTTATAATTAGGCAGAGCACCCGCTGGACTGCATGTTATAACAGATGTTTCCTGGCCCCAGGTACCAAGCCAGCACACTGTAAAACTGCCCAGAACCTCTGTCTGAGCCAAAATGGGTCAGTATCTGGAACAACTCTTGTCTAGTCTCTTACTGTAATTAGAGAATGAAGCTAGCTTTTGGTCATTAATTCCATTTGAAAAATAGCTATGGCTAAATTAGAAATGAAAAAAAAAAAAAAGGAAAAGAAAAAAGAACACCAGAGTACCAGAGAGCTTTTAAAGTTGAAAAGTCCGATAGGAAAACTGTGATAATTAATCGATGATTTATTATTTCTATCAGTATTCCAGACCGTCTATAAATTCCATATGATGCCCTCTCTTCAATGTGATTTGCAAAATTTTCACTCCATTTATAAAGTGGCTAAAATTAGAGTCTCCTTATGCTTAGGCTGAAAAAGAGTTTATAGATTGGTTAGCAACAGGAAATCAAAGTCAGATGCTTACAGGGGCCAGTTGGTAAATGAACAAAGCAACCACGGCAAGAAAAATTATTCTGCTATTTCTTCTCATTTTTCTTTAATGTTCTTGTTCCCAAAAAGGGACATGGATATAGGAATATTTCTCACCACTTGGCGAAAACAGCAGTTGTAAAGGCTGATATTTGAAGGGTGGACCCCTGAGGGAGCATGGGCCTTACCAACTGGCTCACAGATGCTGTTCTGAGCCCACTCAGTGATGTCCCCACCTGCTGTCCTCGAGGAGCTCCTGGACCTCCTCATGACCATCCAGAACAGGGAGTTGCCCTACCACAGAGGTTAGTGCCCATACTTCAACAGTTAAATAGTTTTAATATCACTCAGTGCAAATACTACACTGATACATAGCAGCTGGTATTCTGTCTCCATGTACAGCAGACCAAAGGACACTAGAAATTGATGGAGTCATAGAGAATTGGGGAACCTAGTACACCCAAGGGAAGCAGTGATTATGAATTCAGTAGGCTCATGGGCAGATCTTCTGACTACTCAAGAAAAAGTGAAAACCTGGGCTATTATGTAAAGTTTCCCCTCTACATTATTTCTCATTTCATTTCAGCACTGTTAGGGGGTAGAGATATTGCCTAGATGCTCTAAATTTGCAAACTTTTTCAGGGGATGACAAAAGTCTAAGTGACTTACTCAAATATCACTCAAGTGACTAGCAGCAGGATCAATATTAGGACCTAGAACACTTCACTTCCCGTTCAGTGGGGTATTTCCTCAAAACAAGACTAGCAATGCCACTGAAAACCCTTGGAGAAGAATTTGTAGATTTCTTTCCCTAAGAGGAAAGAACTTACATATTTTTGGTATTACAGCTCTTTTTACTAGTGTTTTGTACCACAATAGAAAAGCAAAGATTCATTTCCAAAGGTGAAATGTAACAATGTAAAGATGAGAAAAATTCTAGTGGTAATTAATGCCTTACACAATAAAAAAAAGGGCAGTCTTCTGTCGACTTGAAAATTATTACTTAAAGTAATTGACAGAACCCTTAAGAGGTGGAGGGGTTTGAAATGAACTAGGGTAATGGCTAACCATAACAGGGTATTAAGAGTGATGTGATTTTCATGGATTACTTGTTTCATTTAATCTTGAAACTAGTCTGTACTCCTCAGCTATTTCTTGCCTTTGGTTGTACCTAAAGTCAAATAAATATAAATATGTTCACAGGTTTAGCACACATTTGTACTATGGGCTAGAGAACATTCCCAAACATCTGTTATTTTTCCCACCTGCTACTTGATTAGACCTCTACTTATCACTTACATTGTTATTCACTTAAATTAAAAAATTTGCTTTTTCCTCCAGGATAGAAAAATATACTATCTTTGTGTTAGAACTGGAATTACATCAATGAATAAACTATTTCTTTAAAAAATAATTTTATTGATACACTTTTGACATACATAAGATCACATTCTTCATAGGGAATTTGTACCTGTACATAGTATATTTTAGTTCTTTTTTCCCTATTCCCCTCCCCTACCTTCAATCTTTTGTGCTCTCTCCCTTTACAAAACTTTGTTTCTATTGTTTTCTTCCATTCGTTTTTACTTATTTTTATCTCTATTCCCTCCTTTCTTTCCCCTTTCCTCTCATTGTTTCACTTCCAACTTGAATGCTTTCTTCTTATTTACAGTATCTATCATCCATTTTCATCCTTATTTTGGATTTTTCACAGAAGAAAAATAATGCAATATTTCAACATGTGTGTCTGATTTATCTCAGTTAAAATTATGTTCTCAAGGTGCATCGATTTACCTAAAAATGTGCCAAGTTTATCCTTATTTATGGCAAAGTTGTACACCATTGTATATAAATCCCACATTTTCTTTATATATTCATCCATTGATTGGTATCTGAGCTGTTTCCAAGATTTAACTGTTAGAAATTGTGCTGCTATAAACAAGGGTGTACTTGTATCACTGTGCTATGTTGCTTTTAACTCTTTCAGGAGGTTACCTAGAAGGGGAACAGCTGGGTCAAATGGAATCTCTAGTTACAATTTTTTGAGGAATCTCCATACTGGTTTTCATATTAGTTGTACCAAATGACACTCCCACCAACAGTGGATGACTCCTTTTCTCCCATAGACTCACCAGTAATGGTTGATTTATTGATATACCCATTCTTTCTGGAGTGAGATGAAATCTCAGTGTTGTTTTAATTTAAATTTCTCGAATGAACAGTGGTGTTGAACATTTCTTCATCTATTTATTCGTGGTCTGTATTTCCTCATCTGAGAAGTGTCTATTCACGTCAGATGCTCATTTTGGATTGAGTCTTTAAATTTGTAGTGGATCTGATTTTTCCAAGTTTCTTAAATATTCTAGAGATTAGGCCTTTGTCTGAGGAATAGCTGGTAAAAACTTTTTCCAAGTCAGTGGGTTGTCTCTTTACTCTGTTGAGGCAGGCACTTGGACTGCTGAGCTATATCTCCAGCCCTATGCAAAAACTTTAATATGATGTGATCTCAGCTGGTGATTCTTTGTAATATTTCCTGTGCAATTGGAGTTTTGTTAATAAAATCTTTCCCTACACCTATGTCTTCAAGAATTGTACCTAATCTATCTTTCAGCAGATTAAAGTGTTTCTGTCTTAATATTTAGATATTTGATCCATTTTGATTTGAGTTTAGTGCATGGTGCGAGATATGGGTCTAGGTTTAATCTTTGGCATGTTTTCCCAGCACCATTTATCAAAGAGGATGTCTTTCTTTGGTGAAGGTATTTGGCCCTTTTGTCAAAAACAAGGTGGCTGAGTGTGTTTGGGGTTGTTTTTGCATCTTCTGTTCTGTTGCACTGATCCTCAAGTCTGTTTTATTTGCCAGTATCATAGTGTTTCATTGGTAGCTTGTGGTACAATTTCAAGTTGGAATGGTGATGCTCCTTGCCTTGCTTTTGTTGCCCAGAATTGCTCTTGCTATTCTAGGTCTCTTCTGGTTCCAAGTGAATTTTAGGATTGTTTTCTTCAGTTCTGTGAGGTGTGCTAGTGGTATTTTGATTGGGACCACATTAAATCTGCATAACAGTTTTGAAAGTATGAACATTTTCACTATATTTATTCTGCCTATCCAAGAGTAAAGGATATCTTTTCATTTTCTGATATTCTTTTCAATATCCTTTTCCAAAATATTATAGTTTTCAATGTAAAGATCGTTTACTTTCCTTATTAGTTTGATTCCTAAGTACTTCATTTTTCTTGATGTTATTGTGAAAGGTGCTATTTCCCCAATTTTTCTCTCAGTGAGTTTACTATTTGTGTATAGGAATTCTACTGATTTTTGTGTGTTGGCTTTATATCCTACTATGCTGCCCAATTTGGTTATTAAGTCTAGGAGTCTTTTAGTGGAATTTTGGGGTCTTCTATGTATAGTATCATGTTATCCATAAATAATGAAAATTTAACTTCTTCCTTTCCTATCCTTATTCCTTTTATTTCTTTCTTGTGTCTAATTATTCTGGCTAATGTTTCCAGAACTATACTGAACAGGAGTGGCAGTCTTGGACATCTTTGTCTTGTTTCTGATTTTAGAGAGCAAGCTTTCAGTTTTTGACAATTTAATGTATTGTTGACTGTTGGTTTGTCATAGATGGTTTTTATTAGATTGAGATAAAGACATTTATCCCAATTTTCTGTAGGGTTTTTATCATTAATAGATGTTAGACTTTGTCAAATGCTTTTTCTGTCTATTGAGATGATTGTGTGGTTTTTGTACATTCTCTGAATGTGGTGCATTACATTTATTGATTTGTGTATGTTGAATCATCCTTGCATCATTGGGATGAAACATATTTTTTGGTCATGGTGTATAATCTTCTTGAAGAGTTGCTGCGTTCTGTTTGCCAGTATATTATTGAGGATTTTTGCACCTATGTTGATTAAGGAAATTGACCTGTAGTTCTCTTTTTTGGTTGGATCCTTCTCTGATTTTGGTTTCAGGGTAATGCTTGCTTCCAGGAATAAGTTGGGAGTATTGCTTTTCTATCAATTTCATTAAAAGGTTTGAGGAGTAATGGCATTAGATCTTCTCTAAAGTTCTTGGAGAATTTAGCAGTGTGTCTTTCAGGACTTGGGCTTTTCTTTGTTGGTAGTTCTTTAAATAACTTCTTCAATTTCATTAACTGATATTGAGTTATTTTAAATTTTTATTTCTTCTTGATTCAACTTTGGTAATCCATTGTATCTAGGAATCTTCCCATTTCTAAGTTTTCTGTCTGAATAGAGTACAGATTATTGTAGTAGGTATTGATAATCTTCTGAATTTCTGCAGCATCTGTTGTGATTTCACCATTTTTCTTCCTAATTGTTGGACTTGAATCACTCTTTCTTTCTTTCTTTCTTTCTTTCTTTCTTTCTTTCTTTCTTTCTTTCTTTCTTTTGTTTCTTCTGTTATGATTGGGTAACAGTTTGTATATTTTATTTAATATTTCAAAGAACCCACTCTTTGATTCATTGATTCTTTGTGTTGTTTTCTTAGTCTCAGTTCCATTAAATTTTGATCTTTATAATTTCCTCCCTTGTACACATTTCATGTTTAACTTGATTTCCTTTTTCTAGAAGCTTGAGGTTACATGCTAGGTTATTCATTTGAGCTTGCTCTGTTTTTCTGATGTGGGAATCAATGACTGTAACTTTCTTTAATAGGACTGCTTTCCTTGCATCCCAAAAGTTCTAGTATGTCAAATTGACATTATTGCTTAATTGAAGAAACTGTCTAATGTCTTTTATGACCCATTGGCTGTTCAGGAGTATGTTATTTAATCTCCATGTGTTTATGCAATATTTGTGGTTTATTTTGCATTGATTTCCAATTTCACTGCACTATGATCTGATAATATGCATTGGAGACTTCCAGTTCCTTTGCACTCACTGAAGCATGTTCTGTGAGGCTAGTATATGGTCTATCTTGGAGAAAGTCTCATGTGCTGCTGAAAAGAACATATTCTGTTGTGGAGTGGGACACTCCACAACAGAACTACTGAGTCTATATCTTCAAAGGTTTTGTTCAGCACTGATTTTTTTGGTCTAGTTGATCTACTTGTGACAGTGGAGTACTGAGGTCCCGCATTACAACTCTATTAGTTCATATCTGATTTTTCATAGCCTTTGTTTGTTTTATGTAGTTGGGTATGCTGGTATTTGGTGCATATATATTTATGATTGCTATCTCTTCCTCTTGGATTGTTCCCTTAGCAAGTGTGTAGTGATCTTCATTGTATCTTCTGATCAATCTTGGCTTGAAATACACTTTGTCTGCAAATAGAATAGCTACTCCTTTTTTCCATGTTCCTGTCATATGGAGTATTGTTTTTTATCCTTTAACTTTCAGACTATGAATTTGTTTTTTAATTAAAAATGTTTCTTATATGCATCCTATTGTTAAATTGTTTCTTGATCCATTTTGCCAATCTGTTTATTTTGATTGGTGAATTGAGACCATTTACATTGATAGTTATAACTGACATGTATTGACTTATACTTGTTATTTTTCCTCTTGTTGGTTCCCTTTCTTTTCTGTTTCATTGTTTGCCTTGTTTGATGTATTCATTCTATTGGCATTTATGGAATTGTTGTCTTCATTTTCTTTCCCTAGAATATCCTTCAGAACTTTTTGAATTGAATGGTTCGGTGGTCATGACTTTCTTCAGGTGTTCTTTATGGTGGAAGTATCTTATTTCTCCATCAATTTTGAAAGCTAATCTTACCAGTACCTCAGTCTAGGTTGGAGGTTGTTTTCTTTTAGAGCCTGAAATACATTACTGCAAGCTCTCCTTGTTTGAAGGGTTTTGTGCTAGGAACTCTGCTACGATTCTGATGGGGCTTTTTTTTCTTTTAAAGGTGATTTGTTTCTTTTCTCAGAAAGGTTTAACTATCCTGTCCTTGTTTTGAATTTCTGGAATCTTGACTATTATATGCTTTGGTTTAGTTTTTTTTCTGGTCATGTCTAATAGTAGTTCTGTACACCTCATTTATCTTTACATCAAATTGTTTTTCCCTGCTTAGGAAGTGTTCTGATATTTCTTCTGTGAACAAATTTTTTATACTATCTTCTGATTTTTTTAATTGATTTTGATTAATCTTACGTTGTCATTTCATGAATCACCTAGCAGCTGTTGGATTGATTTTTCATGGTCCTTTGCTATTTTTAAGATAGCTTTCATTTGCTCATTGCTAAACACAAATCTATCTTCTAGATGTGATATTCTATCTTCACATTGGTTGATTCTTCTGTGTATATTTTTGTCTCAGTTACTTTTTCTCTTGTTGCTGGGACAAAACACCTGACACCCAAAGTGAAGCAAAGAAAGATTTATTTAGCTTACAGTTTTTGGAGATTTCAGTCCATGATCAGCTGGCTCCAAGGCAGGGTGGCACGGTACAGGGGCAATGCTTCAAGGCAGCAGCCAGACCAAAAGGGGGAAAACAAACCTCTTCTCCTCCCTTACACATCCAGGATGGGTGTAGCACTCATAAAATGTCCTTGCCCTCCTTTGTACAGGATGAGGATATTTACAAAGTAAGAGCCCTGGCTCCCTTCTGAGTCTCTCAGTTAAACTTCTAAACTGCTCAAGTTGACACAATGTATCAACCATAACAATTTTCAATAGAATTTTTAATCTCCTGGGTATCTGTTTGAATCTGTTTTATGGAATCCAGCTCTTTCTTATGATGAGCATTCATAGTTCCCATCACTTTCCTAATCTCCTCTACTTGTTAAAATCTATTTACTCTAGATTTGCTAACCATGTCCTTCATTATGGTCATCATCTCTTTAGTTATCTGTGTCTTTCTTTCTGATTTGCTTTCTTCTGGAGACTCATTCATCTGCTGTGTTACTTCCACTGCTACCATTTCAGAAATTTCATTTGAGTGACTTTTGATCCCTTCCACCTCAATGCCCACTGGATTTGCCTTGGGTGAGCTGGAGGTCTGGATTGCTTCTTGCTTCTGTGTGTCCTCATTTTCTATTTTTTAAAATTTGTTTTCTGTGTTGATACTTGTAAACTGCCTATGGTAGGTAGCTTTATTACTGGTATCAAGGCCTCTTTAGGAAAGGACTACTTTTCACAAATATGTTCTAAAAATAGTTGGCTTTTGGTTTTTGAGTTTGTCTCAAAATCCTGCCTCTTCAATTCATAAAGGATGAGAGGTTGCTGCCTAGGACCCAGTTCTTTGATACTGGACTATGGTATTCATGATCCCCATACAATCTTAGTATTGTCATACACCAGAGAACAACCAATTGCATGTCACCTTGGCTACAGTAGTACAATCAGTAATAACAATAGCATTAAGCACTGGTCTAGAAAATGACAAACTGTGATAAGTGTTAATTTTCCATCTTTAACTATAGGTACAAGATTTATAGTCATATAACGAAATCTAAAAAAATCAAAAAATTTCATATAGTAAATATCCATTCTATAGAGAGATTTTATCTTTGGGGTGAAAATTTAAAAGGGGTTAGAAAAACAGAAAATAAGAGAAATAATTAGAAGCAAGGCTGAAGACAAAGGAAGTTTACCCAAACCTCAGGAAACTGGTGAAGAATACAGGAGGGAAAGAAAGAAGGAGAAAATAGAAACAATAACAAAACAAAACAAAACAAAACAAAACACTAAAAATGTCTGCATTCATAAAAAAACAAAAACAAATAATCATGGGGGGAAAAGAATGAAAGCCAAAAGACAGAGAGATTTTAAGCCTGTAGTTACCTTCTGGGATCTCCAGTTTTGTGGTAGTGTCAGATTAAGGGAATGTTTCTGCTATTACTAGTAGACAAAGGAGGCAGACAGGGTCCAGATCTGTCCTGGATAATTCCAGCAAACCTGCAGCAGAATTAAAGTGAGATGGCGTATAATTCCAGCAAGTCTGCAGTAGGAATAGGGCAGGGATTCTGGTACTTTCAACTCCACAGTTCAGGTTGATCCTAGCCTCTGGCTGTGGGATTGGGACCTGAGTTGTTCAGCCCACACTACTCTGAGTCTTTCTTGCCAGCTGGACTCTGGCTCCCTGACCTGGATGTCTCCTGCAGCTATCTCTCACCCAGTCACTGTGGGATTCCAACACTGCGATCTCTGAGATGAAGAAACCCATGACTGCACTGAGTACCAGGTTTAGCTGGCTGATCTCTAAAATGGTGCCTTATCAAGCACCCTCTCCAGAGGACATGGCAGTTGTTTGAACTGGAGTTACTCACTAGCTGTCATGGCACACAGCACCCACTGCTCTAATCTGCTGGTGTGTTTCTTCCTCGAGGCCTCCAGAGTCACCTACCCTCAGTGTTTCTCTGTAGATTAAATATTCTTATGGTATAACCTGGGAGCCAGGGGAAAAGTCCAGTTTGCTCTCTCCTTTTTCTGCACTGTGGTCTGTCTCATCACTTCCTTTGCTTCAATTTTCCTTTCAGATCTTTCCCAGGTCCCAGGGATCTGCCTCCCTCCTTTTCATTCCCAAGTTGTTATTTTCCAATGTCTGGATTACAAATGCAATAAAGTAGTTCTTGCCTTTAAAATTCCATTAATTCATGCATAACTTTAATAAATGATTTAAAAGTGCTGTGACAAATGCAAAGAGGGAACCATTACTTGATCTTGAGTCAGATGAGAGTAGGGCTTTGCCCAGAGAATGGGGTGAAATGAGCAGGAGTTTCCAAGGCTGGTAAGGAGGTGAAGATCATTCTAGGTAGGCAGAGGAAGCTGCTTAGAAACACAGAACCTCTCTTTAAGAGATTGTATGTTGGATGTTTGGCTAGTGGAAAGGGGTATAACACAGCTGAAGCCAAGAACATAGAAAAGAGTGGCAGGAAAATCTGACTGGGGTTAGTTTTAAATGCGTAGTATATAGTGAGGAGTACATAGTAGGGAATATAACCTTTTACCCTGAAGGTGAAAGAACTTTAGATAAATTACTATTTAATTCCTTTTAGCTACTCCATAGCAGATATTATTCTAGGATCTGGAAATACAACAATAAACAAATCTTGTCCTCAAAGAGCTTACATTTCTATTTTCTGTAAAATAAACAAACAAAAAAAAAACTACAAGGCACCAATCACAGTGCATGACAAAAGTGAGTACTAAAACTCTGTCAGTGACTATGTGCCAAGTACTTTTTGTGTTCTTTGGTTCATTTAATTTTTACACCACAACTACATGTAGGTCTTAATATTGTCCCATTACACAACTAAGAAACTGAGCTTAGATGCCTTGCTCAAATTCATAAAGAACAAACTGATGGTCATCTGACTGCCCAAAGGCTGTATTGCATCTCCTTTTCCTTGCCAAAATTAAATGAGTAATGAAGACAAGGACCCCTTCTTTCTGAAAGACCTGATACATGAGTAAATAGAGTAAAAAATGTCATTAAAGGAGGATAGTAGTTAAATGGAAATAACCTGGCACATGAGGATAATCAAAACTGCGGCTGATCAAGGTAGTGCTGGTGGATATCTCTTTAAGCAGTATTCAGAATGACTTCACCAGAACAGTGTTAGCAACGTTCTCTGGGCCATAGATGGCCAAAGTTGACACAAAGTCCATGAGACTGTTCTTTCTGGACTATGTCACACTTAATGAGTTTTAATTGTTGACATGTTCATTTCCTCTAGGAGACGCTAAGCTCCTTGAGAGAACACACACTGTCTTCTGTATCTTTGCATTTCTACACCATAGAGCACTGGCGCAGAGCGGGGGCCCCATAAACACTGTTGCACTGAACAGAATTAAAGCCAGTTGTCATTATCACTATCACCAGTAGAAGGTTAGTGGACTTTCACAGGACTGCAATTGGTTGGTAGCTGTTAATTCATGGTTGAGAGTGGTGGAAGCAGAATCCTTGCTGCTTCTGGGGTGAAGAAAAGAGACCCCCTCTGAAATAGGCAGTAAAGAAGAAAAGCTCAAAGAGCTTGAAATGAGTTAGTTTTATCGCTTTTGGAGGCAAAAGACTGGGATTGTAGTCCTGGCCAAGCCACTTATCTTTGAGAGTTCTGACAAATTTTCTGAGAAAAATAAAAGAAATGAATAAAATTAAAATCTGTGGTCAGAAGGTTAGAGAAAGGAAAGGCACATATTTCCGCTAGGGAATAGGAAGTGGTCTTGTCTTCCACAGCAGGGCTGTCTAATAAATCTGAAGAGTTTTATTGACTTCATAGGCGCAAAAATAACCACCCGGAGAAGACATCGGGTTTCACTTATTTTGTTGGAAAGTAATTTCTCACAGACGCGAGGTTAAAAGAAAGTGGTTGCACGGCCGGGGCTGTGGTGGTGTGTCTTCTGGTATGCGTAATGCAACTGGATCTCAGTTCTGGGACGATGCCCAGATTCAGGGGTCTAAAGCCTCTGTTGAAAGCAATGAGGACAGAGTGTTGCCAAAATTTTATGTATGCAACTGTAGATCGATTGTCTTAGTGCAAGGGTAGACTTTGATCAAGGGCGTCTGGAGGGAGGGGTTTCGTTAAATGCTGTTTTCAGCCTTTAATTCTACAGTTTTTATGTCTACTTGTTCCTAAGTCTACCACAGATCCTGAATAGCTCTGACATAGAGAAGCCCCTCCTTAAACCCATGTCTGGCTCTCAGGCATCAGCAGTGACTGGCATGTGAGTTCCTGGGTAGAAAAGATACAGAGTTTGGGAGGTTTTGCTCCTATTTTATAGTTTTTGGTCTCATGGTAGACCAGTGAAAAGAAAATACTTAATGCTCTCTCTGTCCTGCCGCATATCTGTGATTCATTAGTAAAACTTGAAAACTTCCCCTACACAAAGAGAAGATTTCCTAAGAAAAGGACTGATAAGAGTGTATGTTTGTTGGATGAATTCTTCCTGTTTAAAAAAAATGTCCAACCAAGACTAGAAAATTCAGCCAGGCTTATAAAATATATGTTTGTTTCTGAACTCCCTTCAAGTACTCCTTCATTATAGAAAAGATGGCACTTTAGTACTATTTCTAAGATTTTACAAATTTCACATTCAATTCTCATCATCAATCTGCAGGGATTTTTTCCCCAAAGAGTCCTGGAAAACTTTCATACAGCTGCGTTTCTTCTATAAATCAATGGGAATGCAGATAGAGTGGCCATCATCTGGTCACCTTTGGAGGCTAAGTGGAGCCACCTGGTGTGTGGGAGGACACATTAATCCTTAGAACCCAGAGAAATGTCCACAAAATTGGATTGGGGTTTGAGAATGAACAGGGGTTTGAGAAAAACAACTACTGGACTGAGAAACAGGAAACAAAATCCAACTCTGAATTAACTGCCTTATTTCAAAGATGACCAAAAAATAAATTGGTTTTGAAATTCATATTTTAGCTGCAGAATCTTTTCTCAAAGTAAAATCTAAAATAGTAAAATAGCAAACATTTACAGAGTCTTCAGCTTGTGCAAGGTAAGGAGTTCATGTGTGTAGCACTACTTAATTGAAACTTCGCCACTCTAAAATAGGCACATGTTATTATATTTTACACATGAAGAAAATAAAAAAATAACTTGCTCCAGACAACATACTATATAAGCCACCACATAAGAGTGGGTTACTATGGAGGCATTTGGGTTGGAAGAATACAAACCTTTAATCCCCTGCTTTCTTGTTCCTCCATCATCATACCCACCTCCTTGAGTAACCCCAAGGCTTCATGGAGAAGTTTAGCCATCATTTGACTTGAACGTCTTTTCAGTCTATTTCTAATGGCCCTAATTCTAGAGACATAAACAATAGCAATTATCAAAACAGGACCCTTAAGACTGGGTGTTGGCAAACATTACTCTTCTTTAAATATGGGTTTACGATCATTTTTGATATACCATCGAAGAAAATATCTTTTTTATTTTTCAAGCTACTTAATTGAATAAGTGAGCAAGGAAATAGGAGAAATGTGCAAATGTAAACATTCTGATGCTCTTAGAGTAGATGTGTTGTTTATATTAAAACGACAGTGTTGGGAGAGGGAAAGGCAAGAAAGGATAGAGGGGAGATATGATCACATCACAGTGAATACATGGGTGGAGATGTCACAATGAAACCTGTTGTTCTGTATTATTAATATGCATTAATTATACTTATAAAAACTGCTCATCTAGATGCCAGCATTAAGTTGTAGAATTCTTACCTTTCCAATTAACTAGATGTATGTCTATGTAGTTGGCTTACCCAAAGTACAACGTTCACCAAGGAAAGGGGAGCCTTCTGATCGCTTTGTTAGCTATTCACAAAGGGAAAAAACTTCACTGGCTGAACCTCTTAATTCACATCAGATACCCCAAAATTGAATGATTTTAGTATCAATACAGGATAGGGGGAACAGGGCCTTTCTTACAGTGTGGCTTCAGGTGTAAATGGGTGTGAAATTATTGGAGGGCAATTTGACAATAGCTATTAAAATGAAATGCTCAAACTCTTGACCCAATAATAATTCACCTTCTGGGAATTCATCACAGAAAACTACTCCCCAAACTGCTGAAAGATGTTTAAGTATACAGTGATGTTTGGAAAAAGAAATTTGTTACAGGGAACATTGGAAAGAACCCAAATGTGCATTAACAGGCAGTTGGTTAAGGAAAATACAGTTCAGCGTTCAGCACAATACCAGGGAGCCCTTGAAAGAAGTCACTTTTTACAGACTGACATGGAAAGATGTCTAAGACATATTGCAAGCTAGAAAACATGCTTCTGGGTTGTTAGAATATAATCCCTTTTTGTGAAATAATAAATGCTAATATATGACTTGGAAAAAAGTGAATGGCTTTTCTCAGCTATGTGAGATTATGGAAGATTTTCACTTTCTATGCTGGTTATAATATTCCAAGTTATTCATGCATGCAGATGTATGTATATGTAGATGCTATTACCTTTGCAATCAGAACAACAACACTATTTCTACAACTTGATCCTCTGAGAGTCTCACAGGAAAGTGCAGAAGCCTCATCCAAATCCACTGACTTTGATGTGAAACAGAGCTTAGCCGACCCTGGAGTGGTGATACCATATAACAAAACTGAGGACCATACGTGGAAATTCTTCAGTCTTTAAATCAATAGGAAGCTGCAATAATTAGTGCACAGTGAAGTCTTTCAAGGAGAAGCAGAAGTAAAAAAATTTAAACCATAGTCAGTTTTTAAACCACTGCTGTAGTTTAAAAAGGACAATTGACAACCGGAGACTCAAGCTAGCCTGAGTCTCAAAGGTGACTTGACAGGGGTGGCGATGTGTCCATAAAGGACAAAGAGGAGTTTCTGGTTAAATTTTACCCTTTGATCAAGATAAAATTTGGTACAATACTTCTATCAATTTCCCTTCAAAGGGGTCTGTAGCTTGTACAGTTAAGGGGGAAATCACAAATGCAAAATCTGGCACAAGGCTTTGGAAGGGCCCTCGGAGGGCCTTTGGAGAAGCAGAAAGACTTCATCTGAATGTCACTGATTTCACTGTGAGTGTCAGGAAAACTCTAGCTCAGAGTTCTGAAAGCAAGACACCCTAGGCCAGTAACAGGTACCCTTCTTTTTCTTTAAGAATCATCCTGCCGAAACAAAGTTTCCGTCTCACGTATGGTGGTGTGTGGTGACGGCTAGTCCCCGGGCTCTCAGGGGATACTTGAGTTTCTGTGGATGGAAATGCTCTGGAGAAGCTGTATTTGTTGATGGTGGCAGACACCCAGTTCTTGATGCTCATAAAACTATAGCAGTTGGTGTTGGGAAAGATATATTAGGTCATCAATCTCGATTTGGGTCCAAGGCAGGATGGTTCACTATTGTCGTCATTCTAAGCCTTTGTCCAGGCAGCTCTGAAATGTCTCTAGCCTAACTCCTAAGCTATTCCTCTCCTCCAGTTCCTGGGCAAATGTTGAGGTTCTTGACTTAAAACAAAAGACTTAAAACGGCATTTTAGGGTTGGAGCTGTACAACTGCTTAATTATATCCATTCGCCTAGATTTCTATCAGTGGTTTCCCCATGAAGAAAACAATGTAGTGTAAAGAAACCTTCTATCTCTGGCATAAAGTTGCCATCAAGAAACAAATCATGGATTTTTTTCCTGTTCTGTTTCTACTTTGGTGGTAAGGTTTTTGTTTTTGTTTTTGTTTTTGTTTTAGGGAAAAAAACAAACTTTAGAGGGTCTCCTTAAGCACTATCAAGAAAGAGTACTATTTAGAAGTTGGTTTTTGCTAATGGAAATAAAGTAGCACCTTTGTCTGTTTTCCTCTGTCTTTAGAAAACACAATGTGTTCCCAATTTTTATTTTAGGCTCTAATAGGACTTTAAAAACAGGGAATTTTCAAACTAAGTTTTTATTTTCTCATGTTTTCTTTTAACTTCCATATTGAATTATCCCAAGCTCCTGAAAGAGAGGATTATCTTTTTTGATAAGCAATGCTATTTGATGGCTGCTGCTATACAGCAAAGAGAGAATTGTTCTAGACTACAAAGAGAATCCAGTTGACTTGATACTACCGTTTGATCAAAGTAGGCTCTAGGTCCTTAATGAAATCATTTATGCACCTAATATATGTGTGTGTGTGTGTGTGTGTGTGTGTGTGGTTTACTTGTTCATTACCGAGAACATCCAAAATAATTCTTCATTAGCAATACTATTAGCAAAGATGAAAGTACTAAATAATAATATAATATTTGACTATGTGTGCTTGAAAGTTCATTTTCATTTTAATTCAAGCCCAGGGAGTGTTAGATTAATTATGCTAATGGTGTCAGTATTCATAAGGGGCCCTTTTAACGACAACCAAACATAACTTCTAGAGGTGTGTGTGTATGTGTGTGTGTGTTTTAATTCTCAAAGTTGGGCTTCCAGTTTGCCAAGTATCAAAAAACTGACCATAAATATTATCTGAATTAAACTTATCTGCACTTAATTATATTAGAAAGTTGACTGGGAATTCATCCAAAATGTGTTCATCCAAAAGTAAAGGTATTTGAAACTGGAGGAAGGAAAGATTACAGAGAGCAAAATTAACTTGAAACCTCTTGAACCTGGAAAAATAACTAACAATAGCAAAACCAAAGGTAAAAGAATTTTATTTTCATTTTTAAAACAGTTCAAAATAATGTGATATGCTCTTTTCAGGATTTCTATGACATGCTTTTTTCACAAAAATGTTCATCTACAAATAATTTCCCAAAGGTACAAAATTATCAAAATTACAATATCATTGCAAAATGCTATAAAATATTTTTCCAACCTAACTTGCCAAAGCTTTTTGTATGATTTGTGAATATACTTAAATGTTATCTCTTAAAGAATTTTAAGTATTTAAATTTTGCATCAAACAAATTCTTTTTAGGAAAAATAATGAAATTACATGAATTTAAAATGGTCCAATGCCAGGGGTACAGCTCAGAGGCATGGCACCTGCCTGGCAAGTATGAGGTCCTGAGTTCGATTCCTGGTTCCAAAAAAAATAAAATAAAATGGTCAAGAAAATTATGGACTATATAATGAAAAGCTAATACCACTAGTGACCTCAATAATATAAGGTATACTAAACTCCTTATTAGAATATAAGTTGTAAGCTCTTAAATGAATGGATATCTATCTGAATAAAATGCTTTAGGTAAAATGAGGCTCAGTGTTTGTTGAACAAGTAAACATATTGAATTGAGGTAGATATCAGATTTTCACTAACTGGTATATATTTTATTAATTGTCTTTAACGGTTATGCCTAATTTAAATAGTAACTGATAAATTATAGTAAGTTGCACACTTATAATTTTATAAATGAGCAATTTCAAAAATTAACATGTGTATAATCCAATTAGGAACTTGGTTTAAAAGGAAATTAGTTGGTTTGTGTAAATAAAAAAATCCAATGGTGGGAAAGATCCAGTTTCTCAAACAACATTGACAGAAATGTCTCCTCTTTGCCTTATACTTCAGCTCTTTCTGTGCTGTTTTTATTATGTATATAAAGTGGCAAGGAGTGAATCCACTCTGCCATCCCTTCCATCTGAGAGTTTGTTTTACAGTAGAAGCTGATTTCCCATTGTGTAGGCTTGGGTCTCATACCCATCCCTGCACACACAGCAGTGTTGTGATTTCCTGTGGTAGCCATAACAAATCACCAAAAACTGGGTAGCTTAAAACAATAGCAATTTTTTCCTTTACATTTCTAGACGCTAAGGGTCCAAATTCAAGGTATCAGCAGGGTCATGCTTCCTCCAGCAGCTGTGGAGGAGACTGTTTCTTGTCTCTTCCAGCTTTTGGTGGCTGTAAGAATTCCTTGGTTTGTGGCCACTTCGCTGGAATCTCTGTCTCTGTGGTCACATTACTTCCTCGTTTCCTCTGTGTGTCTGTGTCAAATCATTCTCTGCCTCTGTCCTGTAAGGGCACATGTGACTGTATATAGGGCTTCCTGGTTCAAAATCGGGATGATTTCTCTCAAGATCCATAATTTGATTACAGTTGCCAGCACCTTTTTTTTTTCCAAATCAGGTTACATTCACAAGTTCCAGAGATTAAAAAACAAAAAACAAATAAACAAACAAAACAAAACAACAACAACAACAAAACAAGTTCCAGAGATTGGGATTTGTTTCAAGGGCCACCATTCAATCCACTACAGCTGGTAAATGTTTAACAATCTCTTTGTCAGGAAAGGGAAAACCTAGTAAATAACATTGGCCAGTTATATGATGTAAGTACCATCACCATGGCCAGTTTGAAACTATCAAGGGCAAGTCACTGAACATGGAATTGTGAAGAGATACGTAGTAGCACATCACCATACAGTATTTCCTCTGTAAAGAACCAATAGGTACAAATAGCTTCAAGACCCTAGACAATAGTAAAATGTAACCAAATGATTAGGAAGTAATAAGATTTGAATGTTGCCTTTAGTTTTAATATAATTCATTTAATTATGTTTATGTACTTTAAATTTAATGATTGGGTTTAACAACTGGTTCACAAAATTTCTGAAAGTTGAACCTTTTTTCAACCAATGGAGGAATTGGATCTGCTGGTATGAGCTGGATAGGATATGCCGGTGGATAAGGCCTGAATCATAGAGCCTGGGACTTAAGGTCAGCAATATCCAAATATCTGAACTGAAAATATGATTGGTGTTTCCTTAACAGAAAGTTGGAATGCTGTTGCCTAAAGGAAAAAGAAAAATTAGGTAAAAAAATCTACCTTAGTATCATTGATTAAACATATTTTAGTGCTTTCTGACTAAGGGGAAAAAATCAGTAAAATTCACAACACAGTATCTATATTGTAGGTATGCATGATCTCACAAATCAGAGTTTTTCTACCTAAGGAAAATCATTATTTTTTGCATTCTCATTTTAGTTACCTTAAAAAAAAATCTGATCTTCAAGCCTGGTCACATTTATCCCAAGGTGATTAGGCTCAGGAAAAGAGAGATTTAAATACTAACAGCTTTATCGAGATGTAATTCACACACTATGCAATTCATCATTTAAGGGACAAAATTCACGAGTTTTTAATACACTCACCAAGTTACACAGTCAACATCTCAATTTTAGAATATTTTCATCACTCTAAAAAGAAACTGCCCTGTACTGCTTTGCTGTCACCCTCCAACACTCCCATCCTTTCCTCAGGTTCTTAGGTTTAGCATGATGTTTTCTAAGGTTCATCCATATGGTCACATGTGCCAATATTTCATTTCTTTTGCTTGCTGAATAATATTCCAGTATATTAATATGCCACATTCATCAACTGACAAGCATTGAAACTCTTTTCCCTTTTTTGGCTATTATAAAAATTCTGCTATGGACATTCATATACAAGCTTTTATGTGGACATAAATTTCAAGTTTTTCTTGAATCAATGGCTTTCAAGCTTAATTTTTTAGGCAATTTTCCTATTTTCCATATGATAAAGGGAACTATCAGAACTGAACTCAGAAGGCCACAGATTGCATTTCCAACTTCTTAACTATTGCGTCTCTACCCCCCAGCCGCACTGTTTCTCGATAGGGAGGAGAACCATGTCCATCAGGAGGAAGTGGGAGCTGACCGGATTTGCTCGCAGATTACAGAGCAGTGAACTTCCTCTGGAGTTGCCTATGCCTGGCCTTTGCCCACAAGAGGTTCACAGTACTTAGCCCATCACGTGCTCCCTTGGGGGCTCTCCACATGCAAAGGACAAGGGATAATCAACAGAGAATCTTATTTTCCGATCTGGAAATTAGAGTCATAAGATTTGGAAAACTTGCAGAAAAGAAGGGGAAAATTTAGCTTCCCTGATATGGGGCTGTGGAGAGTTTTCTTTTCTCTGGAGCACGACTTGGGAAAGTCCTTCCATGTGTCCTGCAGGCCTGCAATAAAACAGAGGGCTCTATATTAATTTATATAGCAGCTTTCTTCCAAGAAATGCAGTGTCTTGAACAGTCTTTCACTTATTCTCCTAAGGGAGTTTGCATAATATGCATAAGAAATGACTTCTTTTAAAATTTACACTCTTCAGTTAGTCAGTACTGGGCAGAAATAGAACTATAAAAGCAGACTTCCTGACCAAACATTCCACTATAATATTTTTCAGTGAGCTTCTATAAATCAGTGTATATCCTTAAAAACACAACCTCCCCGTGATATCCCCAAGACTCTACTCACTAATGACTGCTGTTCCTTTCACCAAGAGCAGAGCTTTCCCTTCCAAATTAGCATCAACTAGTAGGGCATGCACCATGTAATGGTCAAATATAATTTATTTAAAATTAAATGCTCAGGACCACCGAGATTCTCAAATTGACAATCCAGGTTTCACTCTCCAATCGAGGCCTAACTCAACCTCAACTGAGAACCTCCTAAGAATCCTAGGGCTTGCTCAATGCAGGAGAAGAGTCCTGCCTACAAATTCTAGACAGAAACTGGAGACTAATCCGTCCCACTGTTGTTTTTTGCTGTTGTTATTGTTCCATGGGGAAGAACTGCCCCAGAAGATCTTGCTCATTTTCCTAGTCAGCATCCTCAGCTCTGGTCTCCAAAAGCCCAGCTCTTGGCCTGGGTGGATGAGCCTGAGAGAGCTTCCAGCAGCCACCACGTGCAGTGCAATTCTATCCCTGGCCCCAGCCATTTAGTTACTGTGTTGGGCCTTTCCTCAAGATATTCACACTGCGACATCCTCAGTGTTCAACTTAAACTAAAAATCTTGGTCAGTACCACATGAGGTCATGTGGAAACTTAGTGGATGCCTAGGGAATCATTTGGGCTTTTCCCAGATATCTGGGGAATATCCGTGGCTTTTCCATCCCTGGAAAACTTCTGGATATCATAATTTCTTTCCCAGTGATTTTCAAGGAGTGAGAAGCCTTGATTCAGTTTCCAATAGAAAATTCAATGCAGTGTTCCTTGCTACTTCTACCACTAGGCACATTTTGTTTGGACACCCATGAACTCAACATGCACATCATCTTAGTCACTTTCTCATTGCTGGGACTCAATAACCAACGCCAACAAATTAAAGGAGGAGAGGTTTATTTGGCTCCTGTTTTTTGTTTTTGTTTGTTTGTTTGTTTTGTTTTTTGGTTGGTGGCATGTGGAAGGGCTTGGATGATGCTCACCGTAATGAGTGGACAGGAAGCAGAGAGAGAAGGAAGGGGAGAGGGAGGGAGAGACACCCTTCCAGGCCATGTGCTCAGTGACCCCCCTCTTCTGACCAGAATAACCTCCTAACAGCAAGTCAGCTATAGCATCCTTATAATCCAATCACCTTCCAAAACCCATGAGGCTTTGGGAAAATATGTAGATACAAACTATAACACACAATATTTAAATTTTACGTTGTCAACCAAGACCGGTTTTAGTTACTGGAGATCAGTGCAACATGAAAAAGCAGGTCCCCTTTTGAAAACTTAAGAATGCCAAGATGAGAGTAGAGTATGAAAACAAACACAGAGCTAGGTGTGGCAGCACACATCCATAACTCCCAGCTATGTGGGAATCCGAGGCAAAAGCATCACAAATTTCTGGCCAGACTGATCAGCTCTGCAAGTGCAGTCTCAAAAAATAGGATAAAAAAGGTCTGAGAATGTTAGTTGCTTAGGGACTCCTGGATTCATCCTCTAGTACAGAGAGAGTGAGAGACAGACAGACAGACAGACAGACAGACAGACAGAAGAAACGTGAGCCACTTCTAAGTATGGGACCCTGTTTTATTGCACAGGTGACACATTTATGAACTTAGCTAGCCCTGCTGCCAATATTTAAGAAGAAAAATTCTTAAACTAGAAAAATATGGTGATCTAAGGTCTATATTTCCAAGTGGCCCTACATAATCGGTTGGTTCTATGTAGTAACTTGCCGTCATTGATTAGAGCTTCCATAATAAAATGCCACAGATTGGTTGACTTAAACAAAATAAACTCATTTTCTCACAATTCTACAAGCTCTAATCTGAGATCAAAGTATCAAAAAGCTTTGTTTCTTCTAAGGCCTTTGCCCTTGGCTGCCTTCTCCCTGTATCTTCATGTGGTCTTCCCTCTGGACATGTCTGTGTCCTAAACTTTTCTTATAAAGACTCCCACATTCACACTGGATTAGAACCTACCTCATTATAACCTAGTTATCTCTTTAAAGGACCTGTCTTCAAATACAGTCACATTCTGAGGTACTGGTTGCTAGCACTCCAACATACAAACCCAGTTCAGACCATAACATAGATTTAAGTCACCGCAGCTCCAAGTCATTGCACTATCCCTCCCCTCAAGATGTGCTCAGACCCAGTGTCTCCCCTTCCTGAGGCAGAAATTAGCTGCCATGGACTACCTCATTTTTGCTGCTCTTCCCCCTCCTGGCTCACCTCTCACAGAGGGACCTGCTCCCCCACTGCAGCATGTGGGATGGTGACACTACTATGGGCAATAGCTGTGTACTCCACACCGGTAAGACGAAGGTTGCTGCTCATGTAATTCTTCATTGGATAATAATCAATTTCCTTATTTAAAAAAAAAACTGTGCCTATTACATACAGACAACACTTCAAGTGCAATACACAATGCTCAAGGAAGAAATTACCATGAGGTATAACTGACTGCTCACCTCAGAGATGAGATTCAAAGGTTTCAGGAGTGGAAAACTCGGTAACAGCACAATTCATCTCCAGGACTAGTCTCACTTCAGTCACCAGGCTGTGCAAGGGATGGCCCTAAATTCCAATGGAAACCCAATGAGGTAACCCCTCCGAGAGAGTACACTCCCAAATGGTCTTTGTACCTATTCACAGAAAAATGTTAGCCAAATTATAGCTTAAAACCCTGCTAATTTGGGGGAAGATTTTGGTCTTGTGCCTGGAACTATTGAAGCATATATTCACACCTACCGTATACGACACTTAGTAGCAGAATTTCTAGCACAACACTTCAGTGCTTTATTTTTAAAGGAAACAGCAGAGATGGAAGCCTTACCCCCTCTGCAGCTTTCCTGAAGAAAGCTCCCTCCACAAAAGGTGGGGAGGCAGAGGGGAGCTTCTGTGCTGAAAAGAGGCACATCTTTCAGTTTTAAAGTCTTTGCTCAGAATCAGGAAACTCACAATGTTGAAATATGTGACATTTGTACCTGCATATAAATTTTTTAGTCACACTTGCAAGGTTCTGAAAAAAGGGTGCAGTATAATGATTATTGAATAAATCCCAATATTAAAGTTTAGAAAGTACCACAAAAACATGTTACTCTAATCTCTTTGGCTTTAAGACAAGGAGAAAGATTCTAAAATGTTGAATGACTTGCCCCCAACCATCATTCCACTCAAAATGCAGGTCTTTTCTTTTAGGCTTGTGTACTTCTCACCCCACTGGGCTACTTTTAAATAGACATTGTTCTGCCAGCCTGAATTGCATACGAAAATATAGTGTGTGTGTGTGTGTGTGTGTGTGTGCACGCGCGCGGGTGCACACACTGTCTATATGGGAATCTCTATTTAGACTCCAGAGTTGAGAAAGCAAGGGCTATTTCAGTTTCAACCCCCTTAGCAAACAGAAGAAAAGGCATCTGATCCATAGACGTCTCCAGCTGGTCCCCTGGTCTCGCTGCCCGCTGCCCACAGGTCTCCACGCAGTTAGCGGGCACTGGCTGCCAGTCTGACACCAGGGGGCGCAGTGTCCTTTGTCCTGACAGACATTGAAGACAGGCTCTGAAGCCTGGCAGGGTCTTCAAGTAAATCTGACTTTCCCTTCTTTCACAGTTTCTCATTACAAACAGCTCACTTCCCAGCTCCCTCAACATATTAAAGCCATTTTCTCTGTCCTTTCCGACAGCACTCATAGTCTCTGTCCTCACAATCTCAGCCGTGTACATGTTACAAGGTTGCAGCGGGGAGAGACATCAGCTCACGACCAGTTGTTCTTTCTCTGCAATGCCTAGAAGACCATAGCCTATCATTTGTCCTCGTGTGGAAGCCCCTAAGTTAAGGATATTTTTAGCAATTCTTTCACAACGAAGAATCACCAAAGGCAAGATGAGCTTCCTGGGAGAACTGTTGTATCCATCCTCTAAAATCCCTCTCCTTTCCACTCACAGAGAGTAATGAATAACTGGATCTGGGAGGCTTATGCTATCCTAAAGCCATCTTCTCGGCCCACTCTGTCTGCCCCTGAATTGACTAAAAACCTCTGGTGGTGGGTACCTACCACAGGGACAGCCTTATGCACCCTTTTCACCAGACCCACGCTACTGCGTTCCACCTCCTGTGCATGCCGTGCAGAATAACCGGCTCCTTGTTTCCTTACAACCTGATTCCAACAAAGCAGCCTACTACACACTTGCCAAAGTCTCCTGATTCCAAAGACTCGGTGCTCTCATCTTTTGCAGATATGTAAATAAGCACCCTCTTCCACTTTGATATGCCCCTAACCCTGCCCCTGTAAACATAATCCCACATAGAGTGCAAACCAAAAACACACCATTTTACCAGAAACCCTAAATCTCCAAACTGAAGGGCCACAAAGTCCCGTGGGGGCCTTCAAAAAGCTGCTGCTATGTTTATATAAGAGAGGCTTCAAATTTACATAGTCTGTTCTCTATCTCTCTACAATCCTCAGAAATGGACAGGGAAATTCAAATCTTAAAAGGTGAGCTCCAGTCCTGGGCCCATTATAGAATGGAGGCAGCAATGGGGTAACAGTGGGCCATGTCCCCAACAGCACCAAGGCCTGAAAGGAACACAGCAGCTACACATGATTATTAGGTTACATGCACGGAAGAAGTCTGTGCTCTGTTTCTGAAAACATACAGCATTAGCGGGATCTTGGATGAGGCAGGAGGAATGGAAAAGAAGGTGATGTCAACTCCAACCTGACCCTCTTTTTGACCTTGTCCTCATCCACTTCTGTTCTCTGCCCAGTCACCTTAGCTAAGGTGGAGTCACAGGAAGCCTGAGTCTGCAGACAGGTAGCCATGGCTTCTTACACTGATTGTGAGTCTTTCTCTGCCCACTCATAAGATGATAACATCTCTCAGATACATAGCCCCTCCCCCCCATAAATAAAAATCCCTAAATGTTATTCTGGAAAAGGGAGTATAGGGAGAGACTTTTACTTTCATTTTATGTTCTTTTGTATTACTTAAAGTATTTTGATTTATGCATATCTTTCCTTTTATAAGTTTACTTTTAAAGTTTTGTTGGGGCTGATGAGACTCCTCAGAGTGGTGGTAAGGATGACTTATGGAACATATCTGGCCCAGCATAGGCCTGGTGCACAGCTGGTGCTCACTAAATAGTAGTCGATTGTGCTATCACACTAAGCTGAGCCGTTGGACTTTAGATCGAGAGACCCAGGGGCTGCTGCAGACCCTGCAGGAGCTTCCTGCAGGCCCTCCAGAAAGTCAAATTCTTTCTCTGCATCTCAGATTCTTCATCTGTAAAATGACAAGACACTGGTCAGCTGGTTTAGAAAGTGGTAGGAAAGATAAGGCAGCATCACTACCACCACCACCACCACCTGAGGCACCTTCCACAACTGTCACAGCTGTTGCAAGAGAAGGTCTATTAGGCTTGTGCTCCCCCAGCAGAAATGCTTCCTAGGAGAAGTTGCCGTTGAAGATGGGAAGAAAGGCTGGAGACAGCTGAGCAAGCTTAAACCAAGGACAGAAAGTTAGGAAACAAATGATGTGTGAACACTGTGTGTCATCATCAGCTTAGGGTGGGAGGTGGGAAAAGAAGGCTTAGGCTGTTCTTGGGGTGCAGTTGGCACCATGATCATTTCCAAACAAGAAATATGCCCTAGGTGTGAATGTGGGGGGATGAAAGGGCACAATCCAAGGTCCGAGCAGCCCTGGCCAAGCTGGACCAGCCCCAGCTTCACTAAGATGATGGTTCCGTGTGGGGCACAAAGCTGAGACCAGACCCTCCCTGAGCAGATAAATGAGCTTTTGGATAAATGGACTCTGGACAAAACCAAAAGTAACCTACTACTCACAAGAATTGAGCTAAAATACCTCGAAGGCTTCTTTCACCAAATTTCATCTGAACAACAGCAAAGTAGAGAGACTAGGCGTAGGAGGTGCAAACGTTCAGACTCTAACCTTTCCTCCTTCCCGTGGTAGCTGGTTTGGGGAGACCTGGTTTTGGTGCACCCTAGCTCTTGAAAATCAATCAGAGATTTGTTCCTGGAATGCAACTATTCATTTCCCACACTTCTGGGAAGAGGAGATTTTCCTTGTCCTCTCCTTTGCCAGAACTTGGCCTTCAGAGAAGTGGAAGCAGGTAGTCTCCCGGTAGGAAGGTAACAACTTTCTTTGGCCCCGCGGTCTCCTTCCTATTTAAAGCAGCACCGCCTGTCATACCAGCTTCGTGCCAATATTTGCAGGCAGGAAGATTTTCTGACATTATAAAGGGGACAGCGTTCCGAGCAGATGGGAACCCTTTCCCAAGGCCACAGAGCAGAGCGTGGCTCTCCGGGTCAACACCCAGGTCTCTGCGTTTACATTTAACAAGTGGGTGTGTAGTTTTCATATCTCAGAATTATCTGGCCGCGCCTGTTAAAATTGCATCTCCCACTAAAGTCCATGTGGTCACTCCCCAAAAGGGAGGTGTATTTTCAATTCTTGAGGCATCTGGAATAACGGTATCAGAGTATAGGGACACCTACAAGTCAGTCTCAGCCTCTCTCTCTCTGTTTTGCTCTGTCTCTCCCCTCCCTGGTGAAGCCTTGAGATCTAAGGGTTGGCCTGGGGAGGCGATTTGCATCCATGCGTGGGCAGGTAGCAACAACTCCGCCAGATCTTCAGAGGCAAAACCAAATAAATAAGAACAGCTTCAACCGTCATATTCTGATAAGAACCTGTACTCTGTGAAATTTTGTGTTTTTAAAGAAAAGCCCTCCGTTGTATTTTACAAGTCACTTTCAAAGGCAGTCTCGAATGTCTGACCACTTGTTAAAATGCCTCTGTGCTTGCTTTTCTGCGCGGTTCCTTTCTGCGCGCGTATCTCTAATAAGCAGCATTGTTTATTATCCTTGGGTCCGTGCCCCTGGGATTGAACTGAAATAAAGCAGTAGCACTGTGGCTCAGCGATGGAAGATATGCCAGGTTTCCCAGGCCCGGGAGGGTCGCAGGACCGCTCAGCAACCCGCCTGGGGAGAGCCCACCCGCGCGTGTGCGCCCCGCGAAAGGCGAGTTTGCGAGAGTTCCTCCCGACGCCGCGAAGAGGCCCCAGGCCACCCAAAGCCAGGAGGACTGGGCGCAGGGAGGAGGCACACAGGGAAGGGAAGTGCCACTAAGGACTGGGAATAGGGGTGCGATTTGAGGGTGACACAGGCCGATGTGGCCAGGATGATTTTTACAAGGGACCGCGGCTCGGGAATCGTACTGAGCCACCTTTTAGCTCAAAATCTCAAGCCCCGTCCCTGTGTAATAAACTCTCACTGGTTTCCCGCGCAGCCTCGCAGTCTCGGCTGCTAAACGGAGCATTTGACGGAAGACGAGGCCGCCTCCCCGCCTTCCCTATAGTTTCCTAATACTCGTCCTCATTTCGTTTGCAACTGAGTTCTTTTGTGGCCGTGGAGAATATGAGCGCGTGCTCTACGAAAATAAAGTGCTGCTGTTGCTCAGCCACAGAGCCTCTTTCGGGCGCTTTAGACCCCAAGCGGGGCCCCCCGGTAGGGCCTGTCTTAACTTTCGTTGCTCCTAAAACGAAGTGGAGTTTGCTACCAAAATGCAGAAATCCGCATCGCAAACGGTGGAGCGCCTTCGGCGTCTGGGGGAAATTCCCAGTGCGGTCCCGCCTGCGTCCCCGCGTCCCCCAGTTCAGGGTCGCGCTGCCTCCGCGGGACCGGGTGCCGGGGGGAAGCTGTACATTGCGCCCTGGAGCCGGCCGTGCGCCTCTCAGCGAACCTCTCAGCCCCTCCAGGGCTCAGCCCAAACCGTCCTCTCCAGGGCTTCTGTGACAGCCCAAGCCCCTCGCCTCCCAGCTTCCGACCTTCCTCCCCACAGGCCACGAAGGCTGTTCAAACCGTCCTCCTAGCTGCGCTCCCTTTCCCGGCGGGGTTGTTTTAAAACACGGAGAGTTGTTGTTCGCTAGACCAGAGTGCTTTCCCTGCCGCCACTCGGCGCGGGAGCTTCGGGCAGTCCCTGGGCTGCGTCGCGTCCGCGGAGTTTTCCGAAATTTAAAGAGTAGAGTGAATGTAGGCGCGGGGAGACGCGCTGGGCTTGGCAGTGCGAGGTAGGGCGGGGAGCCGAGAAGCTGCCTGGAGACTTTGTTTTTTAAAGTTAAACCGTCAGGGAAGGATGAGCAGCTAGGACCCTGCTCCGCGGTTTCCGAACTTGCAGAACCGCGCGGACTTTCCGCCACCCCGGCAGCCCCGGCCGGCGCAGCCCCTGGGGGCCTCTCGAGCCCCTAAGCACGAGCAGCGCGGCGGGGGCCGGCCTCGGCCCCGGGCTCCTCTGCGCGCCCCCCTCTCGCGCCACCGCGCCGGCCGGCCTTGCGCGCCTCGGCGGCACAGTCCCCCAACAGGTAGTTAGTTCCACTCGGGGTTTGGCCTGGTTTAAACACCAAAGGCGGGGCGCGCTGAACTGCAGCCGAGACGCAGAGACTTAAGGAGTCGTGGAACGAAAGTCGCGTTCTGGGAGTCACTTTAAATAACCTTGTTTTCTCTTCATTCTCCACTGTCTCCTAAAGTATGCGAGCCGTTCTGTTTGCAGTGGCGCTCGGCGAACCTAAACGATCCGTAGGATTCAGACCGGTGGTTTGCACCCCCACACACACACAGCCCGCACCCCAGTAGTTACTGCAGAACCCACCTCGGCTTTAGAGCGAAAGGTAGTGTGAGGTTTCCCTTCAAAACGCCCTGGACTCCAAAGCGAAGAGGAAGCGGGTGCGCTGCCCGCACTTGGACGACAGAACTGGGGCACCTTCCCCGAGCGCAGGGAGGAGAGCGCGAGGCCAGGCCGCGTGGGGAACGGGCTGCGGCCGCCTCGCGCTCCAGCGGGCGCCCCGCGCTGCCTTCCCAGGCCACAGGGAGAATTTGGCCTGGGCCACTTTGTTCTGCCCCCGGCACGGATGTGCAAGCTGGGGCAAAGCAGAAAGCCACTTGGGCTGCGTGGCCCCTTCCCTTGTGGGGGCGCTCGCCCGAGCGGCCTCGCCTGGGGCAGTGGGCGCACGTGGTGCGCAGAGACCCAGCGCGCGGCGCGAAACCGTGCGCGTCGCCCCGAAGATCCCTGGCGCGCGCAGCCCTGGCCGCGAAGGGACGGTGGGGGACCGGGCCCCTAGGCTGGCGGCTCTAATACCGACTTGGCAGCCAATGTTTCCCGCTACCGCTCAGAGCCGTCGCCTGGTGGTGCTTTCGACACCGACACGAACCGCGAGACTCCTGGCCCTGCTTCGTCCGTCTCCTAACCACCCCTCCCACCCCGCCCGCGGCACCAGACCCCCCGACCTCCGGGGCCGTGGGCAGCCCTGACTTGGGAAGCTGGGACCTTGAAGCTTCGGGCACCTGGTCCTGCTCTCCCAGGTCCCCGTTACTCCCTCTCGCGCCCCCCACGCTCGCTGCGACGCCGCTTGCCCCGAGCCGTCGCGAATCCCGCTGCCAAAACTTGCCAAAGAAAAGTTTTCTCGAGCTTTACCACCTCGCCCCGGTGGGAGCTGGCTGGAGGAGGAAAGGATACCCTTCCCCCGCCACCCATGTCCCCCTCCCCGCCTGCCCCTCGCGAGTCCAAACCTTTCGGGTGGGAGCGAGCAGCAGCGGAGCCCCCGAGGCACCGACTGCGCAGGGGATGGAGTTCACGTCCCGTCCCCCACGCTCTGTGCCTCGGCGGTGCCCGCCCCCTCCTCCCCCACTCACTTTCGGCTGAGACCTGAGGGCTCTCGGTTTAGGTTTGTTCCATTTTCCCCCCTTAGTTTTTTGATATTTTTTCTTTTAAAAACGTTTCCTCCCTGCCCGAGCCCTGAGCCCTGAGCCCCGAGCTCCTGCCTGCTTTCCAGTCCCGGGGTGGGGCTGGGAGATGCACCCTTCGTGCGGGGCGGGTTGTCTACCAATGGGGGCCAGCGGCTCCTAGGGCGCGATTTCTCGGGCCTGATTTTTGTCTCCCGGCGAGACCCTAAGGGAGTGGTGTGAAGCTAATTCGTGTGGGAGCCAGGCAAGCCTCTTCTGCACCCCTTGCCCGCCCCCTGATCCGGGCTGCGGATGCGGTGGATTTGAGGGATGTTTGGCAGACAAGGTAGATGCGGAGGCCAGACCCTGTTACAGCACCTTCCCGCCCTGAGACTTGGAGGTGGCAAAGTTCACTCCCTCTGGGCGCCGTGCAGCTCCAGGTGCGGGATCCGTGACTACCAAAGCAAGCACCTTCAATTGGTTAATTTGTGGCCCGTTATGTTTTAATTATGTCTGGGATTAGCGGAGTTTGAGATTTTGGGTCCAAGTGTACCATCTTAGGGCTTCGACATTGAAACAAAGAAACGGAACATTCCGGCAAAATTGGGTCTCCTCTGGCGCTCCTGAGCCGCTTGCAGAGAACAGAAACGAAATCCGCCCACTGTAGTGTGGTGGAGACTCCTGGGCCTGGGGCACCGGGAGGGCTTTTGTAACCCCCAGTGGGTTGGGCATGAGATCGGACTTGACGCCTGCGGGGTTGTGGCCCCCTCTTAGCCTTGCCTCTCCCACGTGGCAGGCGGGTTGCTACAGTCAAGGACACCTGCCCAGAAAGTCATCCCGAGGGCAGGTGCGCTCTGCTCAGCTGAGCCAGTTTCTTCCAAATCAGAATCAGTTCTGTCTTTAGCTCAAGGTTAGCGGGGTGCTGTTTACCTCGTGTGAAGGCAGGCGTGAACCGTTCACGCAAGCAAACAAGGCTACAAGTCCTCAACGTCTTCCTTCCAGTAGAAGCGGAGATGCTCCCCCACCCAGTTCCCATCACAGACTCCACTGCGCGCATAGAACACGTGGCCCATTGGCTCAGCGCGCCCCAGCGGTACTCTCGTAGGCCCAGGCCCTACGCAGGCTGGGGTCTTTGGGTACCAAGGTCGCACGGCCTCGCATTGCAGGTCCCTGAAGCTGGTCCCTGAAGGCGTTAGCCAAACTTCCCACTGGGGTCGTGTCAGAGAAATCCCCGCAGAGGGTCACCCGTGCAGAGGTGAAGGTTTGCGGCACCTGCAAGTGGCACTCTACCAGAAGCAATGACTGGGGACCCTTACACTGACTTTGGAAAGAGCGATGTTTTGGAGGCAGGGCATGAGCAAGAGTGGAGAAAAATTAAGGTAAGAGTGCAGATTCAGTTGCCAGAGTATAGGCGCCCTTGCTCCCTAACTCTTCACCTTGTCCCGCCGCCTGCCGTGTCTGAGG